>JAYEVB010000146.1:0-100000 GCA_036346415.1 Raddia guianensis
CGTTTCACCGACATGCCCGATGGAACCACGAGATGGTAGCGCGATTGTGCCAGCCGCGCGGCGCTATGGCAAACGCACGGTGCCCAACACCTATCCTCAGCCTAGCGCAAGGACATGGAAAGCATCTGGGGCCTACCTAGGGTCTGCGTGGTGTGGTGTCGGCGGCTGATTCAGGCTGGAGCTGTCCGGCGATGGGGACGATGGGCGATGGCGGGGAAGCAGCCTAAAACATTGGAGTCGGTGCCCGCAGCCTCCATGACTTCCTGGCCAAAATTTGTTCCACGGCGGTTTGAGGGACACACTGGGGAAGCTTGAGGCGAAAGCAATTGGAGAACTCCTTACCGAGCTGCCGGAGAAGCAAAAGAGGGGTGAATTTCGGCCAGCGAGGGTGGGGATGGTCACCGGAGCACTACAGGGCAAGGGAACGGAATCAATTTGAGGGAGTGACGGAGTGAGTAGGGAACCAGAGTTTGGCGCGGCCGAAGGGCTTGATTGCTCGCCGATTTGGCGTTGCCATGGCAGTCTGGCAGATCTTCGCTGGAGAGGGGAGTTTGAGTGGGGAGGATGGGGATGGCGAACTGGAGAAAGGGTCGGCTCGGCTCGACTCAAGAGTCAATGGAGAGGTCAAGCGACCAAGTGGGATGAGCTTGGGCTCGGAGCACGAGGTAGTGGCGACGATCCTGCGGATCGACTCGACGGGCAACGGCTGTTGCGGGCTAGTCCGATGCAAAGGCATCCAATGCAATGAGAGGAGGAGAGAGCAGAAAGAGCCGGAATGGCCGGGGCCAATTTGAATTCAAATTCAAGTTTCAAACCTGCAACAAATTTTAGGACGTTACACTACCTTGTTCGTTTATCAACCCCACGTATCACTCAGCCTTGTTCTTTTCAGCGTTACGTACCGTTGCATATTACCGTAGCAAATTTTGCTATTTGTAATGATTTTTTCCGTGGTTTTTAGTTTTCCTTTTAAAGATCATAAAACTATTTTTTAAAATTATTATTTTTATAATATTTAGTCTTCTTTTCGAAGGTTCTAAAATTTGATACAATATTACGCCAACATAATGATACGCTGAAAATAAAAAGTCTAGGTGGCCTCTGCTTCACAGAGCACGACCTGTTTACTGGCCTCTGCTTGCAGATAATCGCTCAGAAGATTCATTTTTTCAGAAAATGTGTTTTAATGGCTAATTGCAGTATTCATCTTATATGATATTCCTCGTCTTATGAGGCATTCTTTTATGAGTTAATTCATAATACTTCTTTTGTTTGGTAAAGCAATCCTTTCTCCAATATATTATCATAAGTTCAGAAACTTGACAGCAAACAGCCAAACTACTTGTACCCCTACCATATCTTCAGTTAATAATTTGATATAGAAGTACTCCTAGTCTTTGTGTGGGAAAGTCTGTGAGTTATAAATTTCTTACGTTATCTAGATTCTTTACCTCACAATTTGATGTTATTATTTGGGTTTACAAGTTAAAAAAGACCTTTAGTCAGTGCGGTGCAATGAAAAAAGGCTGCAGGTTATACATGAACTCTCTTTTAAGCATCAATTATTTGGTTTCATAACTTGATAGATTTATAAACTGCTTCTTGGATTCCAACAAATAAATTAACCAAACACTTTGATCCATGAACATTGGTCATTCACTAGCTTTCTATGGAGCTTGAATTGTTATCCAAATTCTACTTTCAGGGACAAGACAGTAGTGGCAATGTCAGAACCCGGTCTAATTGACCGAATCCTAATTGTGCATACAGTACTAGTCCCAGAAGATCATGGCTAGCACACACAATTTAACAACAATAATGGTACATTGCCTTCGAGTTACATTATTACAACATAGGGACTAAGCGCCCCACGAAGTCACAGATTTAATACATCAAGCACGCACGACGCAGTTAAGATACAACGTTACACACACAGTAACGCAGAGCCTAACATGGCACGATTTATTCTAGCGACTAGACTATTCCACAGCGAAGCGGCAGGAGGACACAACCCTACTCTTCGTCCTCGAAGTCCTCCTCCTCCTCGAAGTCCGGGTCCTCCTCGGATGGCGAGTCGAGGGCGCTTCTCATTGTTGAAATTTTTGGAAGAGGGAAGGAGAGATAGGGGTGAGTACAAAGGTACTCAAACAAGTCGAGAATATATGTTGATGGGTTTAGTACAAATGGATGGCTTGGGCGCTTTTGTAAATTGCGATTATTAGCCTAGTTTTGACAAAGCGATTTAGAAACATTGAATCTCCATATTTTCTTTGGGCTTTTCTCAAACGGTTCTCGCCACTTGGCCTCAAAGTACATACCAAGAACAAAATCCTTTCTTCTTTTCTTTTCTCAAAACCGCTAGGTCCATTCACGCGACACTTTCCGATAGGCCTTTACCCATTTCGAATATCACCGGTGGCCCCTAGCTCAAATGAAATCCTTCTCAAACCTTACTCATCTCAAATCATTTGTTCAAAACCCTTTTCTAAATTGGTTTTAAAATGAAGGAGCTACCATATAATCAGTCCCCTTGGCGCTCATAAATCATGAGCACGGCTATCATGACGCTTTTAACTCTGCGAGTGGGTACGCTTTTACCCTCGAGAGGCTACGCACCTGCACGATGTTTCGCCACAAGACCATCAACCACGAGGGCCAACGATCGGGTCCGTCCCATACCGGAGCTCGAGGTCGCACTGTAATGGCTCAGTTCATAGGATTATAGGATGAGCAGTCCTTAGACTAGGGGAGAGTTTATATTTTAGCTCGGTAAAACCGGTGCCATCGCACTGGCCCGACAAAATATCTCCCTAGTCGGAAAGATTTTGGGGTAAGAGGAAAATCTTTTCCTATCAAGCATCACCCTTGATGCGCTATCCTTTAAATCATCCTTCCCCAAACATTTCTCAACAATATCTCATTTCACACAAATGATTGAATCATTCCGCATAAATGATTTTAAGCATTTATCCTACCACAACAAGGTATTTAAATAAGAGCAATTCATAGTTTAGCCTTAGGTTTAATCCTACCATTTTTCTTACCTTTTCTATTCGGCATAATAACTAATTCTAGCAAATACGGCATTTATCTTTTAAACTAGCATGCATCTTTTCAAGTCTAATAAACATTTTCTAAATAACCGAAAATGGCTTCACAATATGATCAAAGGGGGACTTGCCTTGGTCGATAGCGGGTAGGAGCAACCGGTGATTTATGGGACGGTCTAACCACGCGGACAACACATACAAGATAATACAAACATCCATCAAACAGGAAACATTTATATATGATTTTTGTTTTAAAAATCATGCACTAAATAAATATGCATGGAAATGTGATGCATGCACAACTATTTTATATTTTTATATTTTTATTAAATCAAGTGTATGCATCCAAATAATATATTTGTTATTTTCTAAGGTTTTTGAAAATCATTCATTATTTGCTAGTTAATACAAAATGATTGGTTTAATTTTTATTGTTATAGGTATTAATATAAATAGAGAGTTATTAAATTTTGATTATATTTATGTGTGCGCTTTGAACTCGGAAAGCGATTCTCGCTCAATACGTTTCCACTCATCGAGCCACACACAAAAGCACTAATCTCAAAGCACTTCTTCTTCTACCTCTAGCTAGCCATATGCATGCACACAAAGACGCACGACAACTCCATTGGAGCACTTCGAGCTCGGCTGGCCGGCGGTGGCGACCTCCGCTCGACAAACCGACGCAAAAATGGATTCCTCTCGACTCGGCGCCCAAAGGACCCTATAGCAATGATCCGCCGATCACAAGCCGACGCACGTATTTTTATACATAGCTACAAAGACACGTTCTAACTAGCTCGCATGGCTTCCATGGAAGCTCTAGCTCAACATGGCACACGCAGGGAGACTACGACCACCCCGGATCATCTTCCCAAGCTCATATGCACCTAGAGATGAGCGAAGCTTACCAAGCGACGGCGAACCGGTGCTACAAATGACAACTTCCTTCTTGACTTGGTGTTGCTCCGGCTACTTGACTGCGGTAGGAAAGATGAGAGGAAACAAGTGAGAAACGACGAAGAAATGGTCAAGGCGAGGGAATAGAGCAGCGCTTACGAGGAGAAACACGGGCAGCCTTCGGATAAGGAGAAGCAGAACACGAGCTTTATAGCTTAGAAGAGCACGGCCGCGTCGGACTTTACTCCGACGGGTGGCACAATACATGAGGCAGCGAAGACAAGTGTTATTGCACAACAAATTGCAGCAACACGACGGCGAGGTCGAGGCGCTTGGCGTGGCGTGGTCTCTGGTGCACCGACGACGACGCTGGGTCAGTAGGATTAACTTCAAGTTTACGGGCACAGAGGAAAATAATAAAGGAAGAGGTGCCGGGTGCAGGAGTGCAGGCACGGCAGTGAGCGGCGTTGGATGGAGTAACTCTGGCGTTTACAAATGAGTCACGGTAGAGATAAGCTCAAAGCACGAGAAAAGCACGGAGAGGACAGAGGACTTGGACCCAAGAGAGAAAAGGTGAGAAAGAGGAACGTTTTCTATTTTTTCTAGTTTTGTTTTTCTTTTCTTCTTTCTAAATAATTATTCAAAGGTCAAATATTAAATAGGTTTTGACAAATTCACATGGGTTTGAAAGCTTCTAAATGCACCCATGAAAATATTTATACCTTTAAAATTAATGACCCAACCCATTTTCAAAACGGTTACATGCAATGATGATGCCATGATGTTTTTCAACACTTAAATAGTTTAATATTTTAATTATGCATTTTAATGAAATTATTAACGTGCCAAATTTGATTTTGAAAATTTGGGATGTTACAAACCTTCCCTTAAGGAGAATCTCGCCCCGAGATTCGGATTCTTCGAAATAACTCCGAACTCGCCAAGATCCTCTTCACGCTCCCAAGTGGCTTACGCCAGAGTGGTTACTCCATCGAACACGGCAAAACCGAAACATTTTTCTCCGGTTTTATGATAGCCACATCCAAAATCTTGACCGGATATTCTTTAAGTGTCAAATCAGTCAGAGGTCCGCTTTGTCCAATGGCAATCGCTTCCTGCACACGGAGACATTTCTTTAATTGAGAGACATGGAACACATTGTGCACATCGGATGACATCAGCGATTCCAATCGGTATGCCACCTCACCCCTTCGGGCTAAAATTTGGAAAGGACCAATATATCTTGGAGCTAGCTTTCCACTCACACGGAATCACAAGATGCCTTTCGGAGGGACACCCGCAGATACACGAAATCACCCTTGGCAATTTTAGGTCACGCCGACGATTGTCAAGATAACTTTTCTCGCTTAGACTGGCGCCTTCACCTTTCTTGGATTTGCTTCACTTGCTTTTCGCCTCTTGCAAGATATCCAAACCAAATACCTTTGTCTCACCGGTCTCTTGCCAAGACAGAGGGTACGACACTTTCTTCCATCTGTGGCTTCATAAGGTGTCATTTGGATGCTTGATGGTGGTTGTTATTGTAGGAAAACTCAAAGATATGGCAATTGCTTATCCCACTAGGGTTGGCTAGGCACTTGCCCTCAACATATCCTCAAGTATTTGGTTAACTCTTTCACCGCCATCACCGAGGGTGAAAAGCAAGATCGAATTCAGATGGGTACCAAGCGACCCATGGAGCTTGTCCTGAATTGGAGGTGAATTGGGTACCTCGGCCGAGACAATCTTCTTTGGCACCCCATGTAGGCAGACTATTTTGCTCATGTACAGCTCGGCCAACTTGCTTCGGTGTAGGTCGTTCGGACAGGATGAAGTGTGCAACTTTAGTGAGACGATCGACGATTACCCGGATGGAGTCATAGCCGGATTGAGTTTTAGGTAACCCGACAATGAAGTCCATCCCCACTTCTTCCCACTTCCATTCAGAACCTTGAGCGGTTGTAATGACCCAAATGAGCCTTTGATGCTCGGCCTTCACTCTTTGGCGAGATGTCGCAGAGAGCGACATACTCGGCGATATCTCTTTTCATTCCATCCACCAAGAAGTGGTTTTCATATCAAGATACATCTTGGTACTTCCGGGATGGATAGAAATTGGCTTTCATGGGCTTTTTTAGGATGACTTCTTTAAGAGATTTATTGTTTGGTACGAAGATTCTCTTTTAAACCGACTACTCCTTCTTCATCCATGGAAAAATCTGGTGCCTTATTCTTTTAAGCTTCTCTTTAATTTCAAGAACTTCATCATCACCTTCTGCGCTTCTTTAATTTGATTCATTAAGGTGGGTTGTAATTCAAGCATATTTATTTGGCCTACCTCAACCATTTCCAAGTTGAGGTCGATAATTTTTGTATAACTCAAAGTTGATCTTCTTTAAGCATGAGATGATTGCAAGCTCGAACGCCGGCTTAAGGCATCGGCCACCACATTGGCCTTGCCGGAGATGATAATGGATTCCCACATCATAGTCCTTGATTAATTCCAACCATCTTCTTTGTCTTAGATTGAGATCAGGTTGAGTGAATATATATTTGAGACTTTTGTGATCGGTAAATATTTTGTTCTCATTGCCAATTAAATAATGCCTCCAGATTTTTAGAGCGTGAACCACGGTGGCTAGCTCAAGATCATGAGTGGGATAATTACGCTCATGAGATTTGAGTTGTCTTGATGCGTAAGCAACAACTCTCCTTTCTTGCATCAAGACGCAACCTAGGCCTTGCCTAGATGCATCGCAAAATACCTCAAAATCCTTATGGACATCGTGCAAGATTAACACCGAGCGGAAGTTAATAGTCTTTTCAACTCTTGAAAACTAGCTTCACACTTATCATTCCACTCAAATTTATTTTCCTTTTAAGAAGATTTGTCAAAGGACGGAGATTTTGAAAAATTTTCAATGAACCGACGGTAATATCCCGCCAATCCAAGAAAACTTCTCACTTGCTTCTGATTTTGGTTGTTTCCACTCAACAACGCGGTGACTTTTTCCGGTCCACCGCAACACCTCCTACCGATATCACATGACCAAGGAAAATCACTTCCTTCATCTAGAACTCGCACTTGCTCGACTTTGGCATACAACTGATTTCTCTTAACCTCTCCAGAACCTTTCTAAGATGAATTTCATGCTCCTCTTCCGATTTAGAAAAGATTAGAATGTCATCGATGAATACCACCACAAACTTGTCCAGAAAATCCATGAACACTTTATTCATTAGATTCATGAAATATGGCGGGCGCTGGTCGAGACCAAATGACATCACCGTGAACTCATAGAGGCCATATCTTGTGGTGAAAGCTGTTTTCGGAATGTCGGTATCTTTAATTTTTATTTGGTGATAACCAGACCTCAGGTCGATTTTTGAGAAGATACAAGCTCCTTTCATTTGATCAAACAGATCATCAATTCTGGGAAGAGGGTATTTATTCTTAATTGTTACTTCATTTAGAGATCGATAATCTATGCACATGCGAGAGATCCGTCTTTCTTTTGCGAAGATCACGGGTGCTCCCCAAGGGGAAACACTTGGTCGGATAAATCCTTTTTCTTGTAATTCTTCAATTTGTTTCTTCAATTCAGCCATTAGATTGGCAGATAGGCGATAAGGTCTTTGGGAGATAGGACCAGTGCCAGGAACCAGGTTTATCACAAATTCAATTTCCCGATCAGGGGGCATTCCAGGCAGCTCGTCCGGGAACACATCGGGGAAATCCTTTACCACAGCTATGGTTTTCAGGGAAGAGGCCTCCAACTTATTAAGGGTGATTAGATCAGAGGGGAAAGGATTTGCGATGAATTGGACCTCCTGTCCAACACTATTAATTAATTTTACTTTGTTTTGGTGGCATGCCTATTTGACCTTTATTTTTGGTTAACCAATCCATACCCGTAATCACTTCAATTCCTCTTGAGTTTATAACCACCAAGTCCGCCAAGAACTTCGGTGTCTTGAATTTTAGCTTAACCCGGGGCACATCAAAGTGGACCTCATGACTTTTCCCGGATTTAATTAGCATTGGATTCTTGAAGGCATCAGTTTTTAACTCATGATTTTTGACAAAAGATCTTTGAGATGAATGAATGCGTCGCACTGTAATCGAAAAGAGCGATGTGTGCATCGCACTTATGAAAAACTTACCCATCACCACATTAGGATCGGCGTGGGCGTCCTCGAAGATGACGTGGTTCACACGCCCACGCCCAACAAAGCAGAGCAGATCTTGCGGGTTGAAAGTTCCCGCGACCCATCCCTGAAGAGCAGAGTCGCGGAGCAAAGAGGCTTCCCTTGAGGCTCGAGATTCTTATTGGGACACGAGTGGCATAGTGACCCAAGCTGGCGGCAAGCAAAGCACTTTATGGTGGAGATATCTTTCTTTTGAGGTGGAGACTTGGGTGCGAATGGTGGGGGTGGTAGAGGAGCAGTCGCGATCGACCCTTGAAAAGTGAGGCGAGGGGATAACATGCACACGATCACGAGCGCTTGATCTTGAAACGAGAACTTCCGGAGGAATGGCTATCCTCATGGGCCCTCTTCTTCTTTCGGGCGACTAGGCATCGGGCGACGGTTTTCCTCTTGTTTAACCGCCGCAAACATTTGCTTAAAAGTGGGGAATTCAGAGGAGTCAATCAAGGCACGATCTCGTGGTCCATGCCTTTCTTAAAGAAATATATCTTATCAAGATCGCTCCTCACGCCCCTTGGAAACATATCGAG
Organism: Raddia guianensis; assembly: GCA_036346415.1. Lineage (NCBI taxonomy): Eukaryota > Viridiplantae > Streptophyta > Magnoliopsida > Poales > Poaceae > Raddia > Raddia guianensis. The sequence goes on from JAYEVB010000146.1 coordinate 8,690, forward strand.
CCAAGAGTGTGAATTTGGTGAGGTACTCCTGCAGGTCATGCTTCCTTGCACGAGGGAGTGGAATTCAATTCTTTTAGCCTCTTTAACACGCGGAACATAGTTCTCTTCAAATGCCTCAACTAACTCAGCCCATTCGATAGCATCGGGGTTATCATGGGCTTCACGAACGTGTCCCACCAAGCAAAGAAGAACTCCGGTGAGTGATGTGTTATGAGTGAACACTCTCAACCTCACCACATTGGAACATGATGAGCTTTTTCTCGATCTCCTTTAACCAATCTGCTTTGCTTCCAGAGAGTCGGCAGAGCAAGATACTTAGGGGATTGGCCCTAAGGAAGTCATTGATACGGAACGATAGGGAGGTGGAGCTGGTGTATGAGCAGGAGAGGGAGCTGGGGCAGGAGGATGATTCCGCTCTTGAATCAAGTCGCGGATCATCTGGTGTTGCATTTGCATGATTTCTCGGGTGGTGGGTTCTTCAGGAGGTGGTGGTGGAAGATGGTGGTTGGAATCGGCTTGATGTTCGGGAGAATTTTCGTGGTGGGATCTTGGTTGGGAATTTGGTGGAAGATTTGGCAAAGGAGCTGGCGGAGGAACAGGAACAGGAGGAGGTCCTCCAACAGAATGTTGATCCATGCGAACTGAGCGATCTTGCTCACGAGGTTGGTGCGAAGCACTTGCTCGGCTCGGGGCACTTCCATGACCTCGGCCCCGGGCAACATCCCTTCTTCCAGCCACTCGAGCAATCACCATCTGATAGGTAGGAGAGGAACGAGATAAGCATAAGGAGGAATTACGTTTTTCATCCAAAACATGGTTTTAAATATGCAATTTGGCACAATGCACATTCATATTCATAACATAACAATTTTAGGGTACAAACAGGCGCAATACCACAAACCGGTACGCGGCCCAAATCACGAGCTAACTACCTACGGGTTACACGGACATACGCCGGAATGCTAATAGGATTGATCCACAAGGCCCACGGTAAGCACCAACCGTAGTAGGATGGTTACCACGGTGATCCGAGAGGAAAATGCCTCATCTCCTCGAGGAAGAGCGGAACTCGCTCGGCTCGGCCGGGGCGAGGACTCGGGAAGCACGAGGACTTGAGCGCGGGCGAGGAGGACTCGGAGAACGGCGAGGGCTCACCAAGCGCGCGGGCTCGCAGAACGGTGAGGAGGAGGATCATGAGCGAATCTCCGACCTTCTCCTCATCGCGGGTGGAGAAGCGGCAGACGACACGGGGACGAGGCGGCAACACCAGCGGCAACCAGCAAAGAAAAGCGCGGTGAAATCTGGCGCGGACGACAGCAGCGCAAGCGAGGCGGCGAATCGCGGCGGACGGCAACGCAGCGTAGGCGGCGAATCTGCGGCGGACGGCAACGCAGCGTAGGCGGCGAATCGCTGGCGGGACAGCCCTCTTAAAGAGGCGGCGAATATTTGAAGTGGGGGACGGCGGCAAAGCGCAAAGCGCGACAAGACCCAAAGCAAAAGAAAAGAAAAGAAAAGGGTGACAACGACCCAAACAAAGGATACAGGGCTACAAGCTAGTCCCGGTCGCAATCGGACTCAGAGACCAACTCCACGGGTCTTCCCGTCATCATCATCATCATCGGCATCCACGGTGGGTGCCAACCAGACGGTGGTGATCGAACCATCAACGGTATGCCTTGGAGCTCGACAAGAGTGGGAGGCGGAGCTCTCACTCCGGAAGGACCCAGATCCAACTTGAGATCCTTGGGGGTGAGCTCGAAGGAACACAAGGGAAGATCAGCAGGATCCTTAGGCGGGGACGCGGGACTTGTCCCGACCTCCTTCTTCTGCGGGCGCGAGGTCGAAGCAGCGAGAGGTGGAGTCCCGGAGGAAGAAGCGGCATTCCACGAGACGCCGGTTCTCGCGAACCAACCGACGGATTCTTTTGCGGCTGGACCTTCTCCACCAAGTGGAAAGAGTCACGCTTTTTAAGTTCGCGCTCTCCTTCTTGGCTTGCTCCGGTGGCGGTTGGTGTCATAGACGAGTTCAACTCCCCGCAGACGATGGTGTACGCGTCGCCCGTGGATTGGACGAGCTTCGGCAAGGTGGTACACCGTCGGTCGCTCACCCTCTACCGTCTGAGCATGGCTGAACAGCTCGTTAAGCGCACGAGAGGAAAGTAGCTAAGCGGGAGACATGCACTCACGCGTGAATGCATCATGAGTCGATGTAGAGCAAGTCCGACACGTCTTGGATGGCGTCGAGCAATTGACGCGATTAGCGAGTAGCGGAACGGTCCACAGTAGGCGGTGGACTGCGAAGAAAGACGAAGGACGACACCACCCAAAGAAAAGGCCCTTTGCGCAAAGTAGTGGCCCCATGATACATAGGGTCACCAAAACCAAGCGTGTTTCAAGATCGACAACGGTGGCGGCGCACTAAACCTCCGTAGCTAAGTCCAAGGGCGACGCGAAAGACGGATCTACAATTTCCAAAAGATTATCAAGAAAATTGGATTGCTAAGATTATGAATTTATTTAACAATTATTTTCTTTATAAATTATATGGTCTCTAATTCTAGGGCTACGCCCTAAAGCCATCGGCTCGATACCACTTTTGTCGTAACCCGGCCTAATTGATCAATCCTAATTGTGCATACAAGATTAGTCCCGTAAGATCATGGCTAGTACACACAATTTAACAACAATAATGGTACATTGCCTTCGAGTTACATTATTACAACATAGGGACTAAGCGCCCCACAGAAGTCACGATTTAATACATCAAGCACGCCACGCAGTTAAGATACAACGTTACACACACGGTAACGCAGAGCCTAACATGGCACGATTTATTCTAGCAGCTAGACTATTCCACAGCGGAGCGGCAGCGGTGACACAACCCTACTCTTCGTCCTCAAGTCCTCCTCCTCCTCGAAGTCCGGTCCTCCTCGGATGGCGAGTCGAGGGCGCTTCGATCGCTGAAATTTTTGGAAGAGGGAAGGAGAGATAGGGGTGAGTACAAAGGTACTCAAGAAGTCGAGGATATATGCTGATGGGGTTTAGTACAAATGGATGGCTTGGGCAGTTTTGCGTAAATTGCGCTTATTAGCCTAGTTTTGACAAAGCGATTTAGAAACATTGAATCTCCATATTTTCTTTGGGCTTTTCTCAAACGGTTCTCGCCACTTGGCCTCAAAGTACATAGCAAGAACAAAATCCTTTCTTCTTTTCTTTTCTCAAAACCGCTAGGTCCATTCTGCGACACTTTCCGATAGGCCTTTACCCATTTCGGAATATCACCGGTGGCCCCTAACTCAAATGAAATCCTTCTCAAACCTTACTCATCTCAAATCATTTGTTCAAAACCCTTTTTCTAAATTGGTTTTAAAATGAAGGAGCTACCATATAATCACCCTTGGCGCTCATAATCATGAAAGCACGGCTATCATGACAGCTTTTAACTCTGCGAGTGGGTACGCTTTACCTCGAGAGGCTACGCACCTGCACGATGTTTCGCCACAAGACCATCAACCACGAGGGCCAACGATCGGGTCCGTCCCATACCGGAGCTCGAGGTCGCACTGTAATGGCTCAGTTCATAGGATTATAGGATGAGCAGTCCTTAGACTAGGGGAGAGTTTATATTTTAGCCCAGTAAAACCCGGTGCCATACTGCACCAACTGACAAAATATCTCCCTAGTCGGAAAGATTTTGGGGTAAGAGGAAAATCTTTTCCTATCAAGCATCACCCTTGATGCGCTATCCTTTAAATCATCCTTCCCCAAACATTTCTCAACAATATCTCATTTCACACAAATGATTGAATCATTCCGCATAAATGATTTTAAGCATTTATCCTACCACAACAAGGTATTTAAATAAGAGCAATTCATAGTTTAGCCTTAGGTTTAATCCTACCATTTTTCTTACCTTTTCTATTCGGCATAATAACTAATTCTAGCAAATACGGCATTTATCTTTTAAACTAGCATGCATCTTTTCAAGTCTAATAAACATTTTCTAAATAACCGAAAATGGCTTCACAATATGATCAAGGGGACTTGCCTTGGTCGATGATTCGGTAGGAGCAACCGCCATTTATGGACGGGTCTAACCACGCGGACAACACATACAAGATAATACAAACATCCATCAAACAGGAAACATTTATATATGATTTTTGTTTTAAAAATCATGCACTAAATAAATATGCATGGAAATGTGATGCATGCACAACTATTTTATATTTTTGTATTTTTATTAAATCAAGTGTATGCATCCAAATAATATATTTGTTATTTTCTAAGGTTTTGAAAATCATTCATTATTTGCTAGTTAATACAAAATGATTGGTTTAATTTTTATTGTTATAGGTATTAATATAAATAGAGAGTTATTAAATTTTGGATTATATTTATGTGTGCGCTTTGAACTCTGGAAAGCGATTCTCTTTCGAATACGCTTCCACTCATCGAGCCACACACAAAAGCACTAATCTCAAAGCACTTCTTCTTCTACCTCTAGCTAGCCATATGCATGCACACAAAGACGCACACGCATAACTCCATTGGAGCACACTGGAGCTCGGCTAGGCGGCGGTGGCGACCTCCGCTCGACAAACCGATCGCAAAAATGGATTCCTCTCGACTCGGCGCCTCCAAAGGACCCTATAGCAGCTGATCCGCCGACCGCAAGACGACGACGTATTTTTATACATAGCTACAAGACACGTTCTAACTAGCTCGCATGGCTTCCATGGAAGCTCTAGCTCAACATGGCACACGCAGGGAGACTACGACCACCGGGATCATCTTCCCAAGCTCATATGCACCTAGAGATGAGCGAAGCTTACCGAAGCGACGGCGAACCGAGTGCTACAATGACAACTTCCTTCTTGACTTGGTGTTGCTCCGGGCTACTTGACACTGCGGTAGGAAAGATGAGAGGAAACAAGTGAGGAACGACGAAGAAATGGCGAAGGTCAGGGAATAGAGCAGCGCTTATCGAGGAGAAACACGGCAGGCACCGGATAAGGAGAAGCAGAACACGTAGCTTTATAGTCGAGAAGAACACTGCCAGCGTCGGACTTTACTCCGACGGGTGGCACAATATGGAGGCAGCGAAAGACAAGTGCTATTACAACAATTTGCAGCAACACGACGGCGAGGTCGGGCGCTTGGCGTGGCGTGGTCTCCGGTGCACCGACGACGCACGCTGGGTCAGTAGGATTAACTTCAAGCGGCGGGCACAGAGGAAAATAATAAAGGAAGAGGTGCGGGTGCAGAGCGTGCGTGCACGGCAAGAAGCGGCGTTGGATGGAGTAACTCTGGTTTACAATGAGTCACGGGTAGAGATAAGCTCAAAGCACGAGAGAAAAGCACGAGAGAGGACAGAGGACTTGGACTCCAACAGAGAGAAAAGGTGAGAAAGAGGAACGTTTTCTATTTTTTCTAGTTTTGTTTTTCTTTTCTTCTTTCTAAATAATTATTCAAAGGTCAAATATTAAATAGGTTTTGACAAATTCACATGGGTTTGAAAGCTTCTAAATGCACCCATGAAAATATTTATACCTTTAAAAATTAATGACCCAACCCATTTTCAAAACGGTTACATGCAATGATGATGCCATGATGTTTTTCAACACTTAAATAGTTTAATATTTTAATTATGCATTTTAATGAAATTATTAACGTACCAAATTTGGTTTTGAAAATTTGGGATGTTACAGGCAACGGTTCGATATGCATTGCACAGGCCGAGTAGTGGTACCCTTTGAAGGTTTGCATCTCTTGTCATGTTGGCATTTTGCTGAGGTTATGCGATATATTACTTTTGGACTTTTGGTGATCAACCGGTAGCATAATTTGCTTGGTATATATATGTGAAAATAAATTCCACTGAGTATATTACTTGAAGATTCCACGGAAAGCACTGATATAATTCAGCATATTTGTTTTACAATCAACTTAACATTACCTAAGTAGCTCTGTTTATTTTTGTTAGGATCCAAGTTGATCATTGTTCCTATCATTGAAGGTGTTGCAACAAGCCAAATTTAGCGACTTGTAGAAAACTTGTTAAAATATTAAAATAGTAATGCTTCCCGTCGGCCGTCGTACGTCCGATCGTCGGACGCTGTGCGGCCCAGCAACCAACGCACAGACGCTGATGCACTTCGCTGCTAGCAAAAAACGAGCGGTTCATTTTTTCTATTTAATTTTATCATTTTTGTCTCTTTCATCTGGAGTCCAAAATGCATAGAACAAATTTCATAATTCATCTAAAATCCTTATAAACTCATTTTAAATACTTTTTTATATCTTTTAATTTTTAATTTTTTCGTTTGCCAAATTGTTTCAACAGTTTATATATGATTGTTTTCAATATGCTAAACTAGTTATTTCAGCATGCTACACATACTGTTCCAATAGAAAAAAATAATTATTGTATTTGGCTAGACATATCGTTCTAGCAGGCTAAACTAATTGTTTCAACAGACCAAAAATATTATTCCAATAGGCTAAACCAATTGTTTCAACAGACTAGATAGATTGTTCCAACAGGCTAAACTAATTGTTTCAACATGCTAAACATATTGTTCCAATAAACAGTACAAATTATTTCATCAGGCTAGACAAATTGTTTCAATAGGCTAAACTAGTTGTTTCAACATACTATATATATTGTTCCAATAGACTAAACCAATTGTTTTACCGTGCTATATATATATATATATATATATATATATATATATATATATATATATATATATATATATATATAGAGAGAGAGAGAGAGAGAGAGATTTGCTAGCGTGAACTCCGAGTTCACGAGCCTCCGTGAACCGACGGGTTTTGAAATCCGAGGACTTTAGTGATCGATCCAAACCGTTGATCTTGTTCGTCATGTCAAAAGGTAGCCACCAACCAAGTTTCGTATTTTTTCAAATTTTTTTGCTATTTGTTTTCTAATTTTGAAAATCAGCCTTCTAAATAGTCGTGGAGCGTCCAAAAAAGCTAATTTTCAAAATTAGAAAACAAATAGCAAACAAAATCAAAAATACTTAAACTTGGTTGGTGGCTACCTTTTGACATGATTTAACAAGATCAACGGTTTGATCGATCACTAAAGTTCTCGGATTTCAAAATATATATAGTTCATATTGAGGATCCGCGAGAATGGCTAGTTCACGCTACACGGGCTCTCCGTGCTATATATATATTTGATATTCGAGATGCCTAACAACTGATCCGAACCGTTGATCTTGTCCCAAGTCTTATTGAAATGTAGCCAGTGACCAAGTTTCGTATTTTTTGAATTTATTTACTATTTGTTTCTTATTTTCAAAAATCAGCCTTCCAATTAGTCGTAGTGCGTTCAAAAAGCTGATTTTGTAAATAGAAAACAAATAGTAAATAAATTCAAAAAATACGAAACTTGGTCACCGGGCTACATTTCAATAAGACTAACAAGATCAACGGTTCAGATCAGTTGTTAGCATCTCGATTTGGAAAACGCTGGGTGCACGGCAAATGATCTCAGGCTCGGGTGCACGCTAGCCATTCTCTATATATATATACATATATATATATATATACATATATACATATATGTATACATATATGTATATATACATATATATATGTATTACATATATATATACATATACATATATATCTAATACATATATATATATATATATATATATATATATATATATATATATATGTATATGTATATATGTATATATGTATATGTATATACGGAGGCCCTAATCTATCCTGGTAGATTAAGCTAATCTACACCCGAGCCTTCCCAGTGAACCGCGCGAGCCAGCCAAACCCGGAAGTAAACGGTCGCATTTTTGAAAGTAATCGGAAGTAATCGAAATGAACGTGTTTCAGCACGGAAAGTAATTCGCTAGGAGGCAAGATCCTATAATCGTGGGGCATTAAGTGCATTAAAATCGTGGGTTTGCATGTCGGTTTATTTAAATTTTGAGTTACTTCTTTTTCAAACGGATTACTTTTCATTAATTATATTTCTCGAGATAAAATAAGAAAGTAATCCGAATTTTCGACCAGTTACTTCTCATTACTTTCGATTATGCATACATACAAAAGTGAAAAAAAGCAGCCAAAACCAAATTATTATGCATTACTTGTCGTAATGCAAAGTAAATATACATTTTCGCAGTGGGAATTCTAAGTAATCCGGTAGATTTGCTAAGTAATCCCCTGAGCAATCCCTAAGTAATCCCCTAGTCAATCCCTAAGTAATCAGCCAGCCGGATGTGGACGATGCCGAGGACGGTGCCGGCCGTGGGCGGCCTGGACGGGACGAGTCAAAGCCGATCTGGAGGTGGACGGATCGGGGCGGCGTCTGCGGGTCGGGGAGGCGGGGACGGGGACGGGGCCGGGCGCGGGGTCGGCGTGGACGGCGGCGGTGCGTGCTCGGCGAGGCGGCGCCGGGCGAGACGACGCCGGGCGCAGGGCCGGCGAGGCCGCGGCGGGCGCGGGACGGCGAGGCGCCGTCGGGCGCGGGGAGCTGAGGCCACGCCGGGCGTGGGCTCTGGTAGGCGGTGACGAGGGCGGGTCGGGGAGGCGGCGCCGTGCGCGGGCGGCGAGGCCGCGCCGGGCGGGTCGGAACAGGCGGCGACGAGGCGGCGGCGGGAGGCGACGTCGAGGAGGCGACGGGCGCCCCTGACGGCGGGCGGCGGCGTCGAGGAGGCGACGGGCGACCCTGGCGGCGGGCGGCGGCGTCGAGGAGGACGGGCGGCGGCCGGCCGCGTCGGGGAGGCGGCAGGCGGCGGCGGTGGAGGCGCGGGCGGTCGCGTCGTCGCGCGGGAGGCAGCAGGCGACGACGTCGGAGCGGCGGCGGTGGAGGCGCCGGCGGCCGCGTCGGAACGGCGGCAGGCGACGACGTCGGGCGGCGGCGGTGGGAAGCGAGGGCGGCCGCGTCGGCGCGGCGGGGAGGCGGCGGGCGGGCGGGCGGCGACGGCAGGCTGGAGGTGGCGACGGCGGATTTGGCGGCGGCTCGATCCAGATTTTGGATCGGTGCAGTGAGAGAGAGAGAAAGAGAGTGGGAGGTGGGTGGTTATTAAATTACCAGAAATTAAGGATAATTATTTTAATTAATTAATTTGTTTGAATTAACTGGTCTGGTCCTGGTTTGGGCTAACCTACTGGCCCCAAACCGACCAGTGTAGCTCTACATCTAGGGAGATTAGATATATATATATATATATATATATATATATATATATATATATATATATATATATATATATATATATATATTCTATTCTATATATATGGAGTATCTACCCAGGAGTATCCTCCCCTTTAAAAACCACCGTAGGTATGTCCGCATACTCTTTTATCGGTTTGGGTATGTTCATATACTTATTTTAAGATATACTAAATATCACCATACGAAAAAATTGCAAAAGAGCCCTATTTTTAACATATATTGATATACCTTTATATTAGTACATATAAATGAGTATGTCCACATACTCCATGCATAATCCAATACTCAAGGTACATACCACCCTAGATGGTCTAGTATGATCACATACTCCATGTACATACCTTCCGCTCGACCAGACACGCCCAAAATCTTGAGATACGAGGTGGGAGTAGCTACTCCCAGTAGTATAGAGTATTTTTCCTATATATATATATATATATATATATATATATATATATATATATATATATATATATATGAGGAATGCTAGATGACCTGCAGCACCGGAGAGATCCGTGCTCCGACTCGCTTTTGAAACCGAAATGCCTAACAACAGATCCGAACCGTTGATCTTGTTCGTCTCATTGAAATGTAGCCAAGTGACCAAGTTTCGTATTTTTTTAATTTATTTACTATTTGTTTCCTATTTTCAAAATCAGCCTTCCAATTAGTCACAGTGCGTCAAAAGCTGATTTTTCAAAATAGGAAAAATAGTAAATAAATTCAAATGAATGGTCATGGTATTTGATTTCAGAGATCAACATTGATAGTTAGCATCTCGATTTCAAACGCGTTAGAGCATGGAGAGATCCGTTTCTGAGTGCACGCTAGATTCCGATATATATATATATATATATAGAGATTAGCTACACAGATCTCGTGAGTGACGGATCTCGCATTCTCGAGTGGTTTCGAAATTCGAGACGCTTAACAACCGATCCAACCGCTGATCTTGTTCGTCTCATCAAACGCTGTCGTGACCAAGTTTCATATTTTTTAAATTTGTTTACTATTTATTTCTTATGTTTGAAAATCAGCTTTTTGAACGCATCACGACTAATTGATGGGTGATTTTCAAAATATGAAACAATAGTAAACAAATTCAAAATATGAAACTTGGTCATTAATGTTAAAGATTTATAAGATCAACGGTTGATCGGTTGTTGCCTCAATTTCAAACCACTGAGTACTGAGCACGCTAGCTAATCTCTATATATATATATATATATATATATATATATATATATATATATATATAGGAATGCTAGCGTGCACCCTGAGCACGGATCACTACCGTGCTCCCAACGCGTTTTTGAAATCCATGATGTCTAACAACTGATCCGAACAGTTGATCTTGTTCGTCTCACTGAAATGTAGCTAGTGACCAAGTTTCGTATTTTTTGAATTTATTTACTATTTGTTTCCTATTTTCAAAAATCAGCTTTTTTGGACGCACCACGACTAATTGGAAGGCTGATTGTTTTAGCTAGGCAAAACTAATAGGCAATAGGCTAAACCAACTGTTTCACTTGGTTATATGTCCACTAGGCAAAAGTAATTGTTTCAGCTGGCTAGCCATATTGTTTCAACAGGCTGAACTAATTGTTGCATTAGGATAACAAATTATTTTAGTAAATTTTTATATAGCAACATTGGTCTTGTTTTGTTCGTAAAAATACGAGAAACACAGCGGTGCAAACGGTTCGTGCATTGGAGCAACCATTCAGAATCTATGACCGTCGAAAGAGAAAACTGAAAAGAAATCTTTTCACTTACGTCATCGCTGATGTCATTGCATGCAATAAGGGAGGGATTCGTGAGCAAGCTGCGGTGGGATAAGTTTGTTCCGATGGGGGCGCCGAGTTGTTTCAGCAGGCTAGACGCGCGGTTGGTGGGCCGATCGGGCCGCGCGCAGCATCGGATTTTCGTCCCCAAGTCGTCGCTATATTAAAATAATGAAAACATTTTCTGTGACTAGTATTTTGCCATTGGATTTAAAACCTTTTGCGACTATACTTGCATTTTCAATATATATATTAATAAAAATAATAATAAATTATACTGGAAAAATATCCTTTATGGTTTAAAAAGCTATTTATAGGTTTTGCTACATGGCATTTCATGTCATAGAGTAATAACTAAGTTTTGATCATCTTCTAAACATTTTCAACAATATATTTTTGCAAGCTTGCAAAGTTAATGTTTTTGAAAATATAGAAATATTCATCTAACCCTGTTAAGGGATGAAGTTATTTTGAAACCCTCTTTGCAAATTATGTATGCCTTCTTGCAAATATTTATTTTATAACTTGGAATCAGAATACTTATGTGTTTGCTAATATATTTAATCCTAAAACAACATTCTGGTTTCCAAAAAATATAAATCTTGTGTAAAGGTTTATATTTCGAACTTGAATATCAAAGTATTTTATGCCAAATGACCTTTCATTTAAACTTTCTGCATTCAAATAATTCCCTGAAATAATACTTTGATCTTTAGAACTTAAGCCTTGCACTAAAATCATAATTCAAAATTGAATTTCAGTTTCTCTTATAAATTCACCCCTTTTCCCCTTTGGCTTCTCTCTTTTTTCTTCTAGCTCAACAAACCCGAGCTCCCTTGAGATGCGTCCACATCGCCCCCGCACCATCTCGCTGCCCTGCCCATGCGCTGGCCGTGCTCCGTGGACCGCGCGCTTGCACCGTGACCACGCCCGTGCCGCGCCCGTTCCCAGCGCGCCTACGCCCTCCATCCTGACTGTGCCTGTGCCGTGCACTGCCGCTGATGCACGGAAGCCGCCGCTAGGCCGTCTCGCTCCTGCGCGTTCCCACGGCGAAATCCCCACTCTACCCTCCCTTGTGCCATGGCCCCCCCTCGCTGGACGCCACAGCATCTCCTCCGCCGCTCACTCACTGCCTCGCCAGCGCAGACCCCGCCACCGCCATTATCCGGTCCAAGTGATGCTCTCGTCCTAATTAATTCCCCCTTCGCCTTTCCCCGCTTAACCACGCCCTCGCCGTCGGCTTGAGATCCTCGGAACCGCCTCTGACCCCTTGCTGGCTATAAAAGCCGGAGCCTAGCTCAATTTCCCTCCTTCCCTCTCCGCTCTGTCTCGGCCAAGCGTCGCTACCGTCGGTACGCCGCTACGACAATCCCCAATAATCAATACCTCACCAATTTGTTCATATTTGCCTTCTTTCTCTCCCCTGCAAGCGATTAAGCTCTTGTTGCTTGTGGTTCTCAGGAAAGCTCGCCGCCCCCGCCTTGGGATGTAGCATCTAGGACCCCCCAATTTTTATTGATTGAATTATTGAAGGGTTTTGATGATGATGACCTCAAGAATCTTAATTGGACTCACTTCGGAGCAATCAGGCTCATATTGTGAGTATTCTCCTTGGTGGTGTGGCGCTAAGCTTAAAACTAAAGACATTTTTTCAAGTTGAGACTTGGGAGTTGATTCAAGCCTGTAGTTAGGTTTCTTTGTTCTTTGTCGTACTGTTAAATTTCATATTATTACTATTTTGGATAATATATCTCTCAATCTTATGAAAATAACTTGGAGCAACCAAATTCTAAAAACTTAGTCATATTTCCTTCTAGAAATATTCTTGTTAACGCCGGACAAACCGTTAAACCCATTTTTTGTTCGGTGTTCCACTAGAGAAATCTAAGTTCACGCCGGACAAGCCTTGACTTGATATTATTCTTAAGTCCGGTGCTTCTTCAGAGAAATTGCAGTTCGTGTTGGACGGCATGTCGCGAACTAGACTTCCTTGGCGTAGCGCGCAGACAAATCTTAGTTCGCGCTGAATAGTACATCGCGTGAAGGTTTTCCACTGAAAGTATGTCTACCGCAAACGTGTTTTCCTCTATCCCTTTCTTGCGACCATTGATATCCTCCATTGCTAAAGCAACTTTGACAATGCTTCTTGCAAAATTACTTTGTCTTCTTATTAACGGTTAAGATTGTACGCAAACAACTATTATCTATGCCTTAGCCTATAAAAGGACACAGAATCTTCATTCCAAACTGAGCTTTGGCCTTAGAATACTATTCTCACACCTATTAGCTAGTTCTTGAGCCTTGTTCTTCAGCTGATCCACATCTCCTCTAAAAAGGCCCAAAATTCCATTGCTCCAAATGTATCCAAATATGATTGAGTGTGTTATCTACTTGAGTGATGATCTGAAGTTTGTTACTCTTGGATTACCAATTCTAGACGGCTTGGTGGAGGTTTCTTGAATAGCTTGCCATTGAGGTTGTGGAAGCCTTCAAGTTGATTTGTAAAGGCTAGGTGCTTGCCTACCGAAGTGGTGAAAAGCAACCAAGAGTAAAATTAGGATGTGGGCTCGACAGGAGCCGGTCCTTGGTGAAGGGCTTGCCTCAACGAGTATGAGGAGGACTCCGAACCTCGGTTAAAAATTGTTGTGTTTCTCTCTTTACTTCTTATGTTGTTTTTCAACTCTTTATTTTCAGCATCTGTATTTTATTTTCTTCTTCCACAGCATTTGTTGTTAATTGACTAGTGTAGGACTTGCTAGTTATTTTGGGTAACTAATGTGCTAATTTGCCTAAGTAACTAATTTTTTAAAAAAGTTGCCTATTCACCTCCCTCTAGGCCAACTAGATCCTTTCAAATGGTATCAGAGCACTGGTTTCCTTTTCAAGCTTAACCACTTAGGATGGCTAAGGTAAATAAACCCGTCAATGTAGGTAGAGTCCCTTTGTTTGATGGCACAAACTATCCCTATTAGAAAATTAGGATGAAATTCTATCTTTAAGCCACTAGGTATGATTTGTGAAGAGTCATAATAGCACATCTTGAGGCCATACGGTTTCTTCTTGCTTTTGCTTGTCATTATAACATAGTTTTGTTTCAAATGGATGCCAAAAGTGCGCTTCTCAATGGTTGTATTGATGAGCTTGTGTTTGTTGAACAACCTTTTGGGTTTGAGAATCCATTCATACCAAACCACGTTTACAAGCTTTCTAAGGTATTGTACGGGCTCAAGCAAACACCAAGAGATTGGTATGAACGTCTTAAAAACTTTCTTTTTAGAAAAAGACCTCAAAACCGGGAGTATTGATCCCACACTTTCTACCAAGACTATTGAGGGAAATCTCTTTATTTGTCAAATATATGTTGATGACGTTATCTTTGGATGTACTAAGATACCTTGTAAAGACTTTGGAGAAATGATGTACAAAGAATTTGAAATGTCAATGATTGGAGAGTTGAAGTTCTTTCTTGGTTTTCAAATTAAGCAATTGGTTAAAAGGACCTTCATCTTTTAAGAAACGTATGTGGGTGATTTGCTAAAAAGATTCAAGATGGTCGATTGCAAACCAATTTCGACGCCTATGGCATCAATTAATGAAAATCTTGATAATGATGAGGGAGGTAAACCTGCTAACCAAAAGTTGTATCACTTCTTAATCGGTTCTTTACTTTATCTCACAGCATCTAGGCCCAATATAATGTTTAGTGTTTGCCTGTGTGTCCGTTTCCAAGCTTTACGAAAAGAATCTCACCTAACCGCAGTTGAAAGAATCCTAATATAACTGAAATTTTCTCCTAGTGTTGGTTTGTGATAACATAAAAGTGATTCTTTTGAGTTAATTGGGTACTCTGATTCAGATTATGCGGGTTGCTGAATTGACCGAAAAAGTACCTCAGAAGGGAGCCAACTGATAGGGAGATCTCTAGCATCTTGGTTTTCCAAGAAACAAAACTCTGTGGTGCTATCAACCGCGGAAGTGGAATACATAGCGGCGGGGAGTGCTTGTGTTCAACTCCTTTACACGAATCAAACCTTTCTTAACTATGGGCAAACATTTGCCAAAAAGCTATTGTTATGTGATAATGAAAGTGCCGTGAAAATAGCCACTAATCATATCCAACACTCACGTACCAAGCACATTGATGTCCGTCATCATTTTATAAGAGATCACATTTGCAAGGGCGACATTGTGCTTGAGTACGTCAACACCAATGATCAATTAGCGGATATATTCACCAAACCTTTAAATTCAGCACATTTTAACAAGTTAAGAAATGAGCTTAGCTAGCTTCTTGTAATGTCTCCTCAAATTGTTTAAGGTGCCTATGAGTCGCATTTGCGGTGTTTATTTGCCAATTTTTTTAGATTTTTGGGCTTGAGGCCTATTGTCACATTTAGGGGGGTTCTTATGTTTTTAATACATTTGTGCACCTCCAATAGTCACTAAACTAATTTGGCTTGGTCTTGAATGTATAGGAGGCATAATCACTTAAAATCAAAACAATCTGATTAAAATTGTGCTAAAAGTCTTATCTTTCTATCTTGATCCTTTCCTATGCTATACATGTGCCATACTAGATAAAAAATTGACTAAATTCAAAGAATAATGTTTTTGTTAAAATATTGGCTCTCTTGGTCTCTAATGTCTCATATTTGAGAGCAATTCTAAAATTTGGTCAAAATTTAGTTAAGAATAGAGCATTCAAGTTCAACATGGGTTCGAGCCATCAAAGTTTGAATTTTCAATATTCATATTGATGATAACTTAATGAACTCATACATTTTTTTGGATTAAAAAATCCATTGGGTTTTTGCTTGAATTAAAGTTTGTCTATTTCGATTTCAAAAGGCCAAAAACATGTTGTACTTTGACCGTCTCTTGAAACATATTTATTTTGTCAGGAATTATTCATGCGACACCATGGTGTTAAAGATTTGGAGTTATTTTGGGTCACATGAAATTCAATTTTTCCCGAGTCTAGAGTAACTATTTTAACTGTGCTACCAGTGGTATTTTAGCTCACATTGCCCAGAGTGAAGTCTGTTATCAACGGACAGTCCGGCGCAAACAAAAGAAGTTTTGCGCACAACGCACTATCCGTCGCAAACATAATTCTCACTTACTACCCTTGTTAGTCGCAAACCGAAATGTCAGTAGTCAAATTTAAATCAAACTTATGAATCTCATACAGATCCAAATTGAACATTCCGAGTTTTTGAAAATCTTATCCCTTTGCTTTCAAATGTCTATCTGATCTAAAGGATAAGGATTCTCCCTGTTTTGGGATGTTCTCCCTGTTTTCCTTGTATTCCCCTCCTGAGATTCCCTTCTTTACTGCACCGGGCCCCACCGCAGTAAAAGGGGGCAGTTACAATTGCTTTCTACCCTGATCTACCGCACCATCTCCTTCCTTCTTTGTCCACTTGGTCCCGCGGTTTATCCTAAAATTTCCCCATTCTCTTCTTGTGCATGGTCCGGTGGCGCTCTCATCCTCTCCAAGCCCTAATCCCCATATCCTTCTCTGTTTCCAATCTCGGGTCAATTTCTTCCTTTAGTGCCATTCTCCACTGAAGGAGGATCTTCTTGGCCTAGGAATCGCATATCTGTTTGCAACTAATGGCAAGGACAAAGACAACTGATAAGCAAGGAATGCTGAGTTGTATGATGGACAAAGTAAGAAAGAAGAAAAGGGTTGTATCTCCTCCTTCACCCAACAGGAGGATTGTGGGGACAAAAAGTATAGGAATTTCAATTGAGAGAGGTCCTCATGGTCCTGTGATCTAGAGATATTCACATAGAGCAAGTTCAGTAACTGCAAGGGGGAAACAAATAGTGGAAAGTGAATCGGAAAGCGAAGATTCAGATTATGATCTTAGTGACATTCCTGGATTTGAACCTGAGAATTTGGATTCAAGTGATGAAGAACTGTCAATGAGTGAACTTGCTGCCTTAGGAGGAAAGAAATTGCGAAATGTTAGGCTTATCTGGGAAAAAGCTTGGTTTCCCCTGGACAGACCCCATGGAGAGAGATTTATCACTAATATCCAAAATAATATCTATGAGCTTTACAAGCAAAGCAAAAATCCTCTTTCACCAGTCCAATACATTGATTGGAGGCAAATTTGTGAAGTGACTGGGTCTCCCTATTTGGTGGATTGCATCAACTCCAACCCTGAGCTGCTAGATATAATTTCAAATCAAAAATAGCATGGAGTGTGGACAAAATAATGAAGTTCTATGCATCTCTTTGGATCAAGAGCCCTAGGACATATTTGCTCTTTACTATCAACAGGCAAGTTCACAAGTTAAGAGCACATCATTTCAGTCAATGTCTTGAAATAGACATAAGGAACTTGCTAGGAAACGGGTAGGCTACGCGAGCACAAAATAAAAATTTTGTACCACGATTCACCCAAGATCACATGCAAGTAAGGGATCACAGATCGTTACCCTTGACGCGCAGGTGCAGCGGAAGCAGGTTCTTGCTCGCAGAGGAAGTAAACGTACACGTCCTGATCACCACCGAATGCTCGAATGTCCTCTCCGGTGCTCGCTGAGTACTCGCAGGTGCTCGCTGAGTGTCCAACCGATCAGCGTGTCCGCGTACGGTAGCGCCTCTAGCGGTATGCACACGTACCGAGCAAGAACACCACATAGGATGTGCTAGCACCTCATCGTGCGGCTAGGGTTTCTAGAGAGCAGGAGGGGTGCGTGATGACTAGGCGTGGTGAAGGATCTATGTCTCATCTAACGTAGCCCCCACGCGTCCCCTTATATATTCACACTAGTGGGCTTCGGCCCGCTAGGGTTCTATCTCCTACGCAGATCATATATACGCATAAACCCGTTGAACAGTTACAACCCGTTAAGTGTGTGACCCGTTAGGTTTAGTGCAAATCGGCCGTGGATCCAGAAACCCATTTCCGATCTACTGATCAATAGCGGCACCTTGCACAGAATCAATATTCGGCTGGACCTTGATACACTCACATACCGATCCCTTTGCCACACGATACTAGTCAAGCTCAAGGTGAGATGTGAGCCACCCTTGTTGATAGCCCGACCACTTCACTCGATAGTGTAATGGATACAAATCATGACTAACTCCTTAGTCATATTATCACAACCGTGCGCTTTCCCTATCCATCAACACGAGGAGCCATAGGTATCTCTCCTGTTATCAAGGAGGGGCAAATTTTATCTTAATCATAACACCACTGGCTATGTATAATGGCATACTCAGTAGTCACCTTTATAACTACACTGTTATGGTGTAGCGTTTGATGATATCAAAGTATACGAGTCAATATGCTGGGCATCCATGACAATCTCAGATCTAAGGACCATATAGGCGTACCACTCGAGACTATACGCTGAAGGCACTATAAGAGATAACAACTCACAGTGTCTCGAAGTAGGTCTGTCCAACTACCCATATTCTCCAACATGTGTACATACTATTGGTTTGATATCTCCATATCTATGGTATGTGAAACATTACCATCAACCAATACGTATACTGATCAAATCATAACCACTCCTCGTAATTATTTGGATCAGGGACCAGTTTAGAATAATGTCACTTTACAATATGTTTCACAATCAAGTCGTACCCAGTGGACAAAGTCATGACATTTATTCAGGGAACCGATAAAAAACGTTATCATATGTAAATGAACAAAAACGTGTTACAATCATCAGTATGATTGATTTAGGGCTTATCCCTTTCAATGTCCCACTTACACTAGAGTCAATCATGCAAGTATCGAATACCCATTTCTCTTGCGTGCGCTTCATGCTTCGGTTGTGTAAGGGGTTTGGTCAACGGATCATCCACGTTTAGATCTGTGTGCACTTTGCAAACTTTCATATCACCTCTATCAATGATCTCTCGGATCAGGTGGTATTGCCTTAGTATATGCTTGGACTTTTGATGAGATCTAGGCTCCTTCGCTTGTGCAATGGCACCACTATTGTCACAATAGAGGTCCACTGGACAAGATGCACTTGCGACTACGCCCAACTCAGAAACAAATTTTTTGATCCAAACCACCTCCTTTGCTGGTTTAGAAGCTGCAATATACTCGACCTCCGTCGTGGAATCTGCTACTGTTTCTTACTTGGAACTCTTCTAGCTCACTGCCCCACCATTGAGACAGAATACAAACCAGGATTGCGATCTTGAATCGTCTTTGTCGGTTTGGAAGCTAGCGTCAACATAACACTTTACGACATGCTCATTCTCTCCTCCAAACACCAAGAACATCTCCTTAGTACTTCGCAAGTATTTAAGGAAGTTCTTTACAGCTACGCAGTGACCATCACCAGGATTCGATTGGTATCTGCTCGTGACACTCAGAGCATATGACATATCTGGATCCAATAGACGAAGCATACGGAATCCGACTCATTCTCTCTTTCTCATCAAGTGTCGAAGTACACTGAGTCTTGCTGAGACTAACACCATGTGAAAATGGCAAGAAACCCTTCTTGAAATCATGCATGCTGAACCATTTCAACACCATGTCAATGTACGTACTCTAGCTTAATCCAATTAACCTTTTTGATCTATCTCTATAGATCATTACGCCCAAGATGTAAGCTGCATCTCCCAAATATTTCATCGAGAAACACTTTCTCATATAATCTTGTATATCATCTAACATTGAAATGTCATTTCCGATCAACAGTATGTCATCTATATACAGGACCAGAAATACCAGTGCGCTTTCACTAGCCTTCTTATAAATACAAGGTTGTTCTCCATTCTTGATAAAGCCAAACTCTTTGAATACTTCATCAAAACGAATGTCCCAACTCCAAGATGCTTGCTTCAGTCCATAAAAGAACTTCCTAAGCTTGCATACCTTGCCAGCATTAGTAGGATCAACAAAACCTTCAGGTTGTACCATGTACACGTCCTCGCTTAGGTTTCTATTCAGGAAAGCCTTTTTGACATCCATTTGCCAAATCTCATAATCATGATACGCGACAATTGCTAGCATGATCCGAATAGACTTGACCATGGCGACAGGATAATAAGTTTTATCATAGTCAAAATCATGAATTTGTTTGTACCCTTTCGCCACCATGCGTGCCTTAAAAATGTGAACATTTCCATCAGCGTCTATCTTTTTCTTAAAAATCCATTTGCACTCTATGATTTTTACACCATCAGGCAGATTAACCAAGTTCCAAACTTGATTATCATACATGGACTTTATCTCTGATCTCATGGCCTCTGGCCATTTCTCGGAGTCCGGGCCTATCATTGCTTCCTCATAATCCTTGGGCTCGTCATTTTCCAATAATAACACATCGCGTTGCTCCATCGTGAGGAGCATGAACCTCTCAGGAGCGTGGCTTGCCCGCATGGACCTTCGTGGGGCTAGCACCTCATCAACAGGTTCATCAACACCTTGCTCATCCTGCTGAGTACTAGCTGGAGCTGAAACATTTTCAGATGTTTTCCGAATCTCTTCGAGTTGTACATTGCTCCCACTAGTCCTTTTGGAAAACTCTTTCTCCAAAAGGAGCCAATTCGAGTGACAAACACTTTGCATTATTCCCAGTTATAAAAATAATACCCTTTCGGTTTCCCTTGGGTACCCCACAAAGAACCACTTATCCAATTTGGCGTGGAGCTTATCAGACGTCATACATTTTACATAAGCCTCGTAGTCCCAAATTCTAAGAAAAGACAAATTGGGACGTTTTTCTTTCCATTTCTCATATGGTGTCTTATCAATGGATTTAGATGTAACCCTATTCAATGTAAACACAGTTATTTCTAGAGTGTGCCCCAAAATGATAATGGAATATCTGCTTGACTCATCATAGACCGTACCATGTCCAACAAAGTCTGGTTTCTCCGTTCGGATATCCCGTTCCACCGAGGCGAACTAGACAGAGTCAATTGCGGAACAATTCTACAACTCTTTAGATGATCACTAAACTCTTGGCCCAAATACTCATCTCCACTGTCAGGCCGTAGAAATTTAATTTTCTTGCCCAAATGATTTTGTACTTCATTTTGAAACTCGTTGAACTTTTCAAAAGATTCATACTTGTGTCTCATTAGATAGATATAGCCATATCTACTAAAGTAGTCAGTGAAAGCAATGAAGTATTAATAACCACCTCTGGGTGTGGAGCTCATTGGTCCACATACATCTGTATGCACGAGGGCCAACAACTCACACATCTTCTCACTCGAACCAGAGAAAGATGCCTTTGTCATCTTGCCAAGTAAACAAGATTCGCATATTTCAAAATATTCCAAATCAAATTAATCGAGAAGACCATCTTTATGAAGCTTCTCCATGCATCTTTTGTTTATATGACCTAAGCGACAATGCCATAAATAAGTGGAATCTAAATCATTTATTTGAGTCTTTTCATATTAACATTACTAACAGAAGCATTACCAAGATCTAGCACATACAGCCCATTCACCAATGGGCAGTTACCATGGAGCAAACCATTGAATTAAATCTAACAACGCTTGTTCTTTATTATAAAGTCATAACCATCTAGTTCCAAACATGAAGAAGAAATAATGTTCATACTAAATACAGAAATGTAATAACAATTATTTAATTCCATGACTAAACCAAAAGATACGGTAAGGGATAGACGCCGACGGCCTTCGCAGAAACCTTTGCTCCATTGCCGACGTGAATTTTCAACTCGCCTCTCTTGCAATCTCTAGTCCTTCTTAGCCCCTACAACGATGTGCAAGTATGAATCATTGCACCGGTATCAAATACCAAAGATTCAGTAGGACAAGTTGCAAGATTAACTTCTAAAACATTAACACCTGAATTAGAAGGTGGAAACTTTCCATTCTTCTTATCTTCCAGGAACTTTGGACAGTTCTACTTCCAATGCCCATTTCCTTTGCAGTAGTGGCATTTTTTAGAAGAAGTAGGGCCATTTCTTTTGTTCTTACCATCAGATTTATGCTTTGGGTCTTGGATCGTATCCTCACCCTTACCCTTGGCCCCACGGTTACTCTTCTTACCCACTTCCTTTTGAACCACCATAACATGTTTATTACTTTTCTTAATGCTCTCCTTAGCTGTCTTTAGGATCCCATGCAATTCAGCCATGCTTTTATCCATGCCATTCATATGAAAGTACATGATGAACGGTTCAAAGCTTATAGGAAGCGATTGGAGAATCACATCAGCAGCGAGCTCTTCGATTAGAGGAAAACCTAGTTCTCTAAGTTCTCAATGTAACCAATCATCTTGATCACATGAGGGCTTGCCAGATTACCTTCAGCCAGCTTGCACGCAAACAAAGCTTTCGAGGTCGAGTATCTCTCAACTCTTGCTTGGTTCTCAAACATGCTACGGAAGCCCACGATTATATCATAAGCATCTGTTTCCTCATATTGCTTCTGAAGATCAGAGTTCATAGTAGCAAGCATGAGACAGATAACATCAAATGAATCATTGCGGTTGTGACATACCCAAAATTAACCCATTTTTTTACCATGAAATTTTTTTCGCAAAAGTAATTTTTAAGCCCCTAGAAACCTTCCCTAATTTTCAGAGAATTTTTCAAAGCAACTCCCATTTTATTATATTAAAGAAATCTTCTCTTTTAATTTATCAAGTATTTTCATCCCATAAAACATCAACTTTTATTCCACCATTAGGTTCTCCTCATTTTTGTGGATTTTTAGAGACCAATCTCATATTTTTCTGAGCTCCCTACATTTTTCTATGAATTTCTAAAGCTTAAAATCCTTTTTTGGAAATTTAAATAAGCCCTTTCCTTTTTGGGAAATTTTGAAAATATGCTTTCCCTTTTGGGAATACGCCTTCGGCGTGTCTCCTTCTCTTCCTTCCCGGTGCAGTAAGTGGCAATGAGCGGCTGTGATTCTCCTGGTTTGATCCAACGCCTAAGAATCAGCCACGTCATCACCAAGTGTACCTCTTCGGTTAAATCAATCCGACGGCGCACATTGTTTTGTCTCCAGATCCAACGGATTCCACAGCCTTCTCCCTCCTCAAAGGCGCCGCCACCCCCAAAACCGCCAGCGCCGCCGCCTCCGCCGTGCCGCTCGTCGATTTTGCACGACGCCACCATTTCCGAGCCATTCAGGCCACGACATCAACACCTACAGCATCGCCACGTCGCCACAAAGTTATTCCCCCACATCTCCACCCATAGTTCGCCTCAGACCGCCGCCTGATTGCTCGCCGGAGTTCACCGCCACCCTCGATTTTCCTTTCCGGTCGCCGCAGTGCCCCTCCGCCTATAAATAGCTCCCCTCGGCGCCTCTTCAACCCAAGCCAACCTCTCTCCCCCTCACACCTCTCCTCTCTTCACCGGAGCATCACCACCGACGAACTCCTTCGCCGTCGCCGTGCTGTGTTCGCCGCGCCGCCATCCTCGGCCATCCCAAGCACCACCGCCGCCTCGGAAAGCTTCTCCACATCATCAATCACTCACACCGAGCACCAACACCCCATCTCCGGCCACCCTCGCCGCCGGTGAGCTCCATCCCGCCGGCTCTCTTCTCCTCTCTCTCTCTCTCTCTGACTCACTGCCACGCGGGCCCCTCTTGTCGGCCTGCGCAGTACACTGCTCGCTCAGCCCCGCCTCTTTATTGGGCCGGCCCAGCTCTAGCCCGGTTAACCTATTTTTCTTTTTCCCTAAATTCCAGATATATCTTCTCAATTTTATTCAATTAGCAAAACCCTTCGAAAAATTCTGTAAAAATTCCTAAAAAACTAGAATTCAGTCTAGTATTTTATAAAAATATAAAATACCCCTTTTTAGATTTGAATTCTGAAAATAAAATGCTTTTCCTTCTTTTTTCATAGGAAAATGCTTTTAAAATTTGTTCCTGTTTTCCAAAAATCCCAAAAATTTCAAATAAAAATATTTCATATCAATATCTCATTCAAAAATATATTTTCAAAATTACACCTTTTATCTTCAACAATTTCCGTCTCGGAACTCCGATAACTTTGTTGTCATCGACCCCGATCACTGGAAATTTGTTGATCCACACCAGATATTTTCCCACGTACACATGCATAAAATCTTGCTATCCGGAGATCTACCAAAATAATATCAAAATCAATTTTCCACTTTATTCTATCTGAAATAATGCCAAAATCCCCATCACTATTTCTTTTTATAAAAATTTTCTGAAGATTTTCAAATTATACAAACCATCACCATCCTAGTCAACCCTAACCTTTCCTCTAAAAATACCTTTTTTAAAATGATTTCATGCATTCATGCTCCATGCATTTTCTTTTTATTAAATTCCCTTTCTTTCTCCCCTCTCCAACGTGTAGAAAATGAATTCATTGCCTCCGGATCAGCCGAGCAGGAATATCAGGGCAATAGCGCAGATATTGAAGATTTAGCTGAACCAGGCAGGTTTCCTGTTTCCTAATATTATATTATGCATTTATTTTCTAGTTAATTAGTTTCTGTCCAATTGATTTAAAAATATTTATGATTGCATGTAGTCATAATTCATATAGATTCTCTCTTCGCTATTAGATTATAGGAAAACCCTAGGAATATAATCTAGCCATAATAATGGCAATGTCTCATATAAGCATATAGGATCATGATTGCTGCATTTTAATCTAACTTTTGGTTGAGTTGAAAAGAGTTGAGTTGTTGAGGTTTTGGTCGTGTTAAGGTTGGTGTGTTGTTGGAGTTGTTGGAAGTTTAGCATGAACAAACAATGGGAATGTGAGACGCATGATGGGTCGCTCTAGTCGCGGACTAGGTGACACTTGTTTGGGGGCTGGTGGTTGGTTTGTTCATTGCTCATAACTGAATTATGTCATAATAGAAAAGATACAAATTTCCGCCCAAACCATATTACTGATCATTTTATGGGTAAAGCTGGACAGATTCTGCAGAGTCGTTAAAAACAAATCATCTATGGACCATACTTCTGGGATATGAGGTTGTATCGCAGGGGTGATGCCTATTCTAAATATTGACATAAATCAGGTTAGAGGTGTGGTTGTAAGGTTGTTGTTGGTCTGGTCTAGAGTCAACTTTGAAAGTCTGGTTTTTATCAAAAAATCTCTTTTAAAAAATGTTTTAGAAAAGAATTGGCAAAATATAGGATTTTTCTAAAACTATTTTAAAAATATGCATTAAATCTATATTTAAATCTCCCTGTCAATTTTCTGTTAAAACCTTGCATATAGTTAATAGGCATGCATTTGGAAACCTGTTAGGACGTAAGTGCTTACCCGTTCTTTTTCGAGCTACCCTTCTTTCGCGTAGGTCCTTTCTTTTCAGCAGAAGATTTTTCTTTTGAAGACTTGGAAGAATTTGTTGTAGATTTTTAGTTTATCCAACACTCGAGCCATGCCTATGGTCTTGTAGTGTAAATTTTGGAGGTGTATTAAAAATTGTAAGCAATATTGTAAAATAACTCTAGTTATGAAATAAAGTTTGGCTGTTTGTACTATTTTGACATGCAACTGAAATGCTGGACAATTGTATTTTTGGGGATCTCCCAGGGTCCCCACAGCGATGCTTGCCATAAGCCATGGGGTCAGCGGCAGTAGCATCAACCCCCGGTTCTTCAGGATAGGGATCCTCTAGAACATACTCCTTTTTCTCCTACTTGAGAACAATTCTCAAGTTTCGGTACCAATCAATAAAATTCGTTCCAGAGAGTTTCTCTCTCTCCAGAATGGATCGCAAGTTAAAACCGTTGTTTGCAACAACAGGCGGCATCTACAACAGAAATAAAACAAGCAGAGTTTTAGCACTATGTTAATGTTAATATTCTATTAAACAAATTTAATAAAAGATACTCCCACTAAGATCACTTTCCCTCTAGCGATCTCCGTGAGACAAGATTCATGGTCATCGTGGTTCGGGTAACGATTTGTCAATACAACTTAAACCCGCGACATAGGTAGGCAACACATTGCCAATCACATCGTATGTGACTCTTGCTTGTTGGGATGGCATCATATGCCCCGGCTCCCAACCCTGGTGCCCCGAATTCCCAAATCCTATTTGGAGCTCTGTTAAGCAAACCAATACTATATATGCGTTTGGATGCACG
The DNA here is from genome assembly GCA_036346415.1 of Raddia guianensis. Classification (NCBI taxonomy): domain Eukaryota; kingdom Viridiplantae; phylum Streptophyta; class Magnoliopsida; order Poales; family Poaceae; genus Raddia; species Raddia guianensis. The sequence continues at coordinate 34,784 of JAYEVB010000146.1, forward strand.
GGTTAGGCTACACCCACCCTATTGTACATGGAAGAAGACGACGTTCTTGTATTGTTAAGACCTAACCCACCAACATACAAGACAATAGGTGCAGTTATTGACAAAAGGGCATCTACTCTTAATTTTTCTCAGGAAAACTATTCAGTCGGGTTAACATATTCATCACACATGTCGTGAAAGAATAGCCAAGCAAGGTAAATAAACACAGATAATCATAATAAACTGTGAACTAGTATGGCCCCATGACGCGGCGATCTCCATCTCCACGACCATCCTTGTCCACCAGGCCGCCTAGGGTTGAGTTCACCATGATGTTGTACTACACTACTACATCTAGCAGCTAGTAACAAAATTACATGAGGATTCAAAGCTTCGCATGTCGGCACGTAGGTTGTTATACATCAATGGGCAGCCTTCAGCTGCAATTAATCATGACTCGCAGGTCATCAAAATTACAATAATGCATCACATACACAAGGGTCCATACTGTCCACATCACTCCCTGGCAAAACAAGTTAGGCGTAGAATCGAATTCTAACACGCACGATGTGAGCCAGTTTTAGTTGTTAATTAAACTGGAACAAAGATCACATCTATGAAAAGGCGATGAAAATTCCAACCGTATTGATCATATCAAGCCGACTGCCGAATCATCATGATGACCCGATCTTCATTAGGCCGATCATATCGATCCAACGCGCGAGGTCCCCTTTAGAAGACAGCAATGCATGCGACCTCGATCTGTTGCCCCGATCTATTTGGCACGTGTGCATCCCCGATGGTGTTACAACTGATAGGGGGTTTGTGCGGCACGAATTTGAAATAGGACGAACTAATCTTTTTTATCACATCACGCTATCAACTCATACCTCTACCCAGACTCTCGATTGATCCAATCAATCCATGAACAAACACAACAACATATCATTATATGCGCCTGATCCAGATCCAATACTACACATGATCGACTCCAATACCACTGCTGCGAAACAGGTAGGCTGCACGAGCATAAAATCAAAATTTTCTACCACGATTCACCCAAGATCACATGCAAGTAGAGATAACATATCGTTACCCTTGACGCGTAGGTGCCGTGAAAGCGGGATCTTGCTCGTAGAGAAAGTAGACGTACACGTCTTGATCACCACCGAGTGCTCGCCTATCCTCGCCGGTGGTTGCCGAGTGCTCGCAGGTGCTCGCCGAGTGTCCAACCGAACAGCGCGTCCGTGTACGGCAGTGCCTCTAGCGATATCCACACGTACCGAGCAGGAACACCACACGGGGTGTGCTATCACCTCGTCGTGTGGCTAGGGTTTCTGGGGAGCAGAAGGGGCGCGTGATGGCTAGGCGTGGTGATGGCTCTGTGTCTCATCTAACGCTGCCCACACGCCTCCCCTTATATAGTCACGCTAGTGGGCTTCGGCCCGCTAGGGTTCTATCTCCAACGCAGATCATATCCACGCATAAACCCGTTAAACAGTTCCAACCTGTTAAGTGTATGACACGTTAGGTTCAGTGCAAGTCGGTGGTGGATCCGAAAATCTGTTTCCGATCTACCAATCAACAGCAGCACCTAGCAGTATGTATTGACCCCCGAATGCACGGAATCAATATTCGGCTGAACTTTGATACATTCACATACCGATCTCTTTGCCACAAGATACCAGTCAAGCTCAAGGTGAGATGTGCGCCACCCTTGTTGATAGCTCGACCACTTCACTCGATAGTGTAATTGATACAAACCATGACTAACTCCTTAGTCATATTAGCATGGCCATGCGCTTTCCCTATTCATGCACACGAGGGGCCAGAGGTATCTCTCCTGTTATCGAGAGAAAAATTCTATTTTGATCATCACACCCCTAGCTATGTATCATGGCATACCCAGTAGTCACATTTTATAACTACCCTATTACGGTGTGGCGTTTGATGATACCAAAGTATACGAGTCAGCATGCTAGGCATCCATGACAATTTCGGGTCTAAGGACCATATAGGCGCACCGCTCAAGACTATACGCTGATGGCACTATAAGAGATAAGAACTCATAGTGTCTCGGAGTAGGTCTGTCCGACTACCCATGTTCTTCAACATATGTCTATACTATTAGTTTGATATCTCCATATCTATGGTATGTGAAGCATTAACATCAACCAATACATATGCTGATCAAATCATAACAGCTCCTCATAATGATATGGATCAGGGACCCTTTAGAATATTGTCACATAACAATGTGTTTGACAATCATGTCTTATCCAATGGACAAAGTCATGACATTTATTCAGGGAGCCGATAAACAATGTTATCATATGTATAAGAATAAAGACGTGTTACAATCATCACTATGATTGATTTAGGGCATATCCCTTTCAGAACTATCATCAATTCAGGATATATAACCATATGTTACCTGAAAACGGTGGAAACAAGTTCGAGAGATGCCACCTCTAGAGGAATCAAGACATATCTACCAAATTCACATGGGCATGGATTCAATCCCTTTGAGGTCAAGTACCTCACTCCTAAAGCAAAGGCACCCCTCATGATTTCGAGGCACACTATTAACCCTAAGACTGGATATAGGGAGACAGTTACTCCTATTCTGGCTTGGCTTCTCCATTTGATCTTGAGCAGAAAAACCATAGATTTGGTCAACTACATAATGGGAGAAATGGAAAAGTCAATCTAAAGGACAATGTCAAGTACTTTGCCATTTGCTCAAATCATTTCAAAGTTTTCCCTAAATAGTACAAGCTTAGTAAAGCTTTTGGAGATGCGGTTAAAAAGGCTAGGGGTGTTCATCCAATTCCCTCTCCAAGTTTAGAGCAAGAATCAAGTGAAGAAGAGCGAGAAGAATATGCAAACAGTGGAAGTAAGGAGCACAATCAAGGGAAAGAGACACAATATTCGAGCTCGGACCATTTAAGTCAATTTGATAGTCCTTTTAATGCTCCAAGTCACTCCTTTCCTGTTGGTACACCTATGTCATATGCACCTCAAGGTATTGAGTCTGACCTAGCTCTTCCAATACCAGTTACTCCTCAAGCTAGTGAACGCACTCAAGTCTTACACTCTGGATCAAGCACTGCCAGAAGATTGAGTGGAAATGGTGCTTCTCACATTGAGTAAGAACCTGTAGAGAAGGAGCATAGTTTGAATTTGAGCAAATGGACAGACTAAAAGAGCTAGCTGGTGTTGCTCGATTTATTGAAGACCAAATGCACCATTTTAGCCCAAGGCAGCATGATGGTGAAGCAGGGGGCTCAAGGACTGCTAGAACTAAACCTTTGGAGTCTTAATATGTGCCCCCTGCATATTCTCAATCACAGCATGACTTTCTAAGTCAGCATAAGGTCCCGAGTCATTCTGCAACCCCAATGCCTCAAGATCAACATTTTCAGGGCTGGGATCAATTTTCTTCTTTGTTTGATAACTTGGGAACCCAAATATAAGGTCTTTCCTCAACTATTGACAATTTGGATACTTAAGTTCAAGGGCTGCACTCCACTGCCAATAGTCTCCAAGACAAATATGATGAGTAGTTTAAAGAAATCAGAGGAAAGCAGAAAAAGCTGTTTGACTCTCAAGGGATTGTCTTTTCTCGGATGGACTACCTAAAAAAACAATAATTTTTTATTTTTAACCCTTTTGAAATAGATATTTTATTTTTAACCCCGGGTCAAAAGTTTTTTCAAATCTAACCCTTTTGTAGCGCTTACCACTTGGCAAGCAAATTCATCTTCTTGGCATAAGCTGGATGGCGCAACAAGTACATCTTTGCGCAAGCGGATGGCGCAACAAGACCGCCCACTTGTCATTCTATCGGTAGCATGGGCCGCCAATGGCAACCTCTCTGTAGCGCCCGGCAAAGTGGTGCGTGACAAGATGAATTTGTTGGCACAAAGTAGTGGCGCGCCAAAAGGTTAGATTTGTAAATTCTTCAGCCCGGGGATTAAAATTAAAATAATTTTTTAAAAAAGGTTAAAAAATAAATTTTTTTGCTAAAGAAACAACAAGAAAAATATTGTTTTTATTTTTTATTTGTTGTCGTTGATTTTACACATGAACTTTAACCATTCGTTTCATTTAAAAAATATTGAAAATATGTAAAAATATAAGTCATGTTTAAACTATCATTAATAATAAAATGAAGCATAACAAAAAAAAAATACTTAAATATTTTTTTAATAAACACGACACTTTCCAGCACCCGAGTGGCGCTCCCATCTGTGTCCCTACTCCCATGTGGTACCCGCATCCGTAGCTTGCCAGCGGCGGGCTCCCGTGACTCGTCGACGGCGTGGAGCAACGCGTACACGGCGAGGCGTCCGTACCGGCACCTAACCACATGACGGCGCATTTGAGATGCATGAGCAACTCCAGACAGCGATCCCGTGCCTCCCGTCCTTCCTCGATCGGCTCGCTCTGCCTCCCCACGGCAAGAGCGCCGCCAGCCCACGCGGCCGCACTTAATGCCGCCGCTGCCCGCTGCCAAACTCCAACCAGAAACGGCTAACCACCGTCCACCGCCCAGCTCCCATCTCCGTCGCCGCCGCCGGAGGCGAAGACGAAGACGAGCACGAAAGATTCTCGCGGCTGCGGCGCGTCACAGTCTCACAAGACTCGGGGCATGTCGCTCTGTTAACGCCGTTACTGCTACCGTCATAGTTTTTGCTGCTGGATCCTGAATGCCCCCGAGCGAGACGCGACAGATGTAGAGCTCTTGAAAATAGGTCTAAAAGTTATAAAAATTAATTAAAAATATTTTTTAAATATTTGGAAGGACTATTAAAAGACATGAAAAATTGTTACAAATTATCACAACATATAGATTATATAAAAATAGTAAAATTTGTTACAGTAAACGTTGAAAAGAACACAAGCATGCCGCCAGCATGTTACGGTCCCGCGTGTAAGTGGCAACCTTATCGCCTCATTTTCCACCGTGAAAGGTTCACCCGATCCCTCTCTTGTCCTTTGTTTTCTGAGAAGGGGTATTGCTCTAGAGCATCACTCTGTATTGTCCATCCAAAAAAATATTTACAATTTTTCTTAAATGTTTTTTAAAAATTTATTTTAAATTTAAAAATACTATAGTAATTCTTTTCAAATAACATACTCATATTTATGTTTTAAATTAAATGTTTGTGTGCAATTTTTTATTTGATACAAATGTTGTATATGAATTTTTTTTTTTACAAAAATGAGGATGTTACAGCCCCTTAAAGACATTGCCCTTTAGTTGTTCATTGCATCTATGAGGAAGAACAAGCCTGTCGCCAAAGCTTTGTGTAGCAACAACTAGCTCGCAGATCATCCGTATTTAGCCTCAGCCATGCTTCCGAAGTTCATCAAACTCTGATGCCAGGTCTCATAGGTCCGCTTGGCCCCAAATTCCCCAAACCATACTACCCGATGTTTTGACAAGTCTACAGTTTTCTTGATCAACTCTATCTACCGTCTGCAATGTGTAGGCAATATGATTCTGCCTCTATGTAAGTACATCTAGAAGCCATGGCCTCCTCTAAATGCAAGTTCATCGTTTGGCCACTCCTCCACAACCGCATCTTTATTGCGGATGCCCTGTTAATGAAGCATCTTACTAACTGCTACTTCAGCACCTTTTGCATTTGCAACCCGGAGACTCCGATCCACCTATTCTTGGAGTGCGACTTCAGTGCACTGATTTGGCGTGGTGTGGTTCATGAATTCAACCTCTTTGTGCTAAACCGGGCTAACTGGTTGCACAAGGACAATATCCTGCGTTGGTGGGAAGAGATCACTTTGGGCTCTTAATCTGCCAAAGGAGCCAACTCCATCATCGTGGCTTTCCTATGATATTTATGGCTTGAGTGCAACTCTAAGATCTTCTGTTAGGAAGCTCGCCCTTCGACCATTTTTCTTTTATTTATGCGACATCTGCCTGTGGGCGGCGGCAGGTACCAACCTGTTAAATTAATGTGTAACCACCCACAAGGGTCCCCGACCCTCTCATTTGTGCACTTCTACTTTTGAATAGATGGAAATTCTTCGACTCTTCTACTTAAAATGTGTTGGTTTTATGCTGGAATCATGCAATAGCAATCTATTCTATATTACAAAGCTCTAACCAGCTGCTTGTTGGTTAGGCCACGCCATCAGAGAAATTGTGACCATTTATTTCGTTAAGATGGCCACATGGCGCAGATTCATCAGTCCATACAAACCTAATATATAAATGCATTTGTTTGGCCAACTAGAGATGGCAATGGGGACCCGATCCCCGATTCCCCGCGGGGAATTCCCCTATTACGGGACGGGGATGGTAGTAATTTAGTCCCCACGGGGGATCAAATGGTAGAAAATTAGTCCCCGTCGGGTCTGGCGGGGACGGGGATGGTTCATCGTCCCCCGTCCCCGTTCCCCATGGGCCCCCGTGTAAATAGTGCATCCAGTCATTGTCATCTCTAATCCAGCCCAATGCTTGCATATTTCAGCCCACAACAAGGCCCAACCCAGTGGCAGAATGGCCTGCATATATCAGCTCAGCGCCTCAGCCATCCGCCCATCCCTAACCCTAGCCCGTGCGCAGCCGCCACCACCGCGCCGTGCGTCGTGCGGTCTTGTTGTCCATCGGTGCATGGCCGCCACCGCCGCGCCCTCGCCGGCTTGCTTGCCGCCACTCCTCCTCTGTTCTTGGGCGCCGCCGCTCGCGCCAAGACTGAGCTCCTCCTCCGCCGTGGACGCCGCGCCCTCGGCCGCTGGCGCTTCGCGCTTCTCAAGCCCGCGCCCGAGCCGCGCCCGGCGGCGCCGCTCGCCCCTCACTGGCAGGCGCCGCCGCCCGCGCACCGCGCCTCCTCCTACCCTCGCGCGGCACGCGCCCGCCGCCGCCGCGCCAGCGCCTCTGGCCGACGCCGACCCCATTCCTCAGTCGTCCGCGCAAGAAGACGCCAAATTTCCCAGCCCGGCTGGCGACGCCTAACCCGTTCGATTGCATGCACAATGAAAGGCGGGGACGGGGACCCCGCGGGGATTAATTCCCCGTGCGGGGATGGGGATGGGTACAATGTTTGCCCCGTTGCATTTCGCGGGGACGGGGACGGGGATTTTTCTCCCCCGCGGGGACGAGGATGGCGACGCATTCCCCGACGGTGAATTCCCCGTTGCCATTTCTATGGCCAATCAATGGACAACGCGGCTGTGTTGGCCGGTTGGTCCGCGATTCGAATCTTGCCTTCACCTCCATTTCTCTCGATTTTTCAGGGCGCGGAGGGCGCCTTTTCTCGGGCGTGCAGCTCTCTCCCCTAGGAGCTTTTTTTTTCCCGTTTTGTATTTTCCTTTTAGTACGTCAAAAAATAAATCAAAGAATTCAAAATTTCCCCCTTCTATTTTCCTTTTAGCACGTAAAAAAACCAAAAAAAATCAAAGACTTCAAATCAATCATTCATTATTATCATCAATCTTATTAACTTATTCTATATAATAACTATATTACAAGGGGCTATTCAAAAAGTCTAAAAATTCTAAAAAACTTTTAAAAAAAAGCAAAATGCAAATAAAAAATTCATGCGAGGGTCCACAAATAAAGTTAAGCATTAGAGATGTTTACTTCCTAAAAAGAACTAATAATCAATGGAACGTTTTTTAAAAACAAAACAAAAAAAATCATGGGCGGGTCCATAAATGAATGTAAGAATTAGAAAAGTTGACTTTTATAAAATGAATTAACAAATAATATAAAAAATTTAAAAACAAAAAAAAACATTCCAAATTTTTTTAAAAAAGCTAAAAATTGAAATGTACTTATGCCTTATGAAACTAATGCCACGCGCCACGGGCGCATAAAAATCACTAGTACTAATAACATACGTGGGCTAATAGCCTATCTGCGTATGAGTACTTGGCTAGGCAGTTGCCAGTTGGGCCTTTGCTCCGGCATAGGAGTGTGGACTCTTGGCTTGGCGACCTAGCGATGGCGGCCCCGCATGGCGGGACGTCCTACCGGCAGCTGTTTGGATTATGCCCAATGATAATGATGGCCACATGGCTCATAGATGACGCCGACCACATATGTTGCGTTATTCTTGACCTCATATGACGTGTGCCATAGATCTTATTGGGGCTTTCACATAGAGGCTTTCTATGACGCGCTATATAAAGGGAGGTGGTGGGGATGGCCAAAGTATTAGACAATTCCCTCTCCACTAAACCCAATTGTCATCTCCCTCATAGGTACATTGGTGTAAGCACACCACGTGTAAGTGGATTCCAATCCCTGTATATGTGGATACCATAGAGGCGATATGTTTGTGTCATTAGTCGAAGCAAACCTGAGAAAGAGTCGTGATCTGCTCGGCCGATAGATTTTGGATGTGATCTTGTTTTGTCGATTCTAGATGATCTTGGGTGAGATTGTATCTGTTCAAAAGCTTGTCTCGTTAGCTTTCTCTGAAGCGATAGAACGTTGAAAATAGAGTTCAGACGTGCCTAGGGCGTAAGTTTGAAAACAGACTATATAGGGAGGACGCGAACCCTGGAGTGGTGGAGCTCGTCGCGGAGGTCGTTGTGACACCACGTCGAAGGCCATGGGGAAAATTGTTTAAAGAACACTGAATTGGTTGCCACAAAACAAAATAACACTCAATTTATCTTCGTTTTCACATGACACCAAGACAATGAATTTTGTTCCCAAATGATATTTTGGCATTTTTTCTTCCTTCCCCCTTTTGCCCTCGATCCACCACCTTCTCACACCAGCTATGGTCATGCCTACCGCCGATGTCGACGGTGATGAGCCAGACAAGCAGGCCGCCTTTGCAAGCGCAACGCCTCCATCACTGTAGCCTCCTTCTTTGCTCCCATCACTGTCACCACCGCCGATCCTTCCTGCCTCTGCTGCCATTGTTCTCGTCGCCTTCGTCGTCGCCACCGATACAGTTTGTCATCGCTCCTGTCACCGTTGCTGCTGCAGCTTAGGGGCAAATTCGAAAAGTTGACCCAATTTTTAGCGTGGAAAAGGTGGATAAAGGGGGAAAAGTTAAAATGTCATTTGGGAACAAAAATCATTGTTTTGGTGTCATGAGGAAAACAAAGACAAATTGAGTATCCCTAGAGCCATGGGGCAACAAGGTTCGTGGGACGGTGTTGACCAACATGGAGGAGGTGATCTGATTGATGTGAACGACTAATTTCGTAGAACTACGCACATATTGATTGAACCGGCTTCATCGAATCTTCTTTCGTTGCACTGTGCGTGGAAAGGTTACAAGATCTATGGTCAATTACTTGCAGGGCGTCCTGTGTTCCCGTGGTAAACGTAGCATCCTCCTAATTCCCTTCAGCGACAACTTAGCATGACATGGAAATCTAAGGCCAAGCAGAGGGTTGTCCATGCGGGTTGGCAGGAGTTTGAGAGATGTGAAGAGTTGGGAGGAGGGAAAAGTTGTATGACAAGCAGGAGCCACAAGTTAAAGTGTATATCGAACGTGCTTTGAGATTTTATATGCCAAAAATGATAATGGCATATTTAAAACTATATGTGCTTTACAATGACATGAAAATACTCGTATACAGCAAAACTACTAGCATCCCTAACAGCCCCTCTATATCTCTCTAGCGTTTTAGAGAGAGATATAGAAGGGTTGTTGGGATGCTCTAATGCTATATTTGCAACTAGATGTGCTTTAAAATATGACAACGCTTTCATGTTTATTTAAAAAAAAAAAGGTGCCTATTTAGTCCTTGGACTATTGTCCTGGCCCCAATTTAGTACTTGAACGTCAAAATTGGATAAGAGTTGTACTCCAATACTCAAAACCAGACAAGAACAATCCGTTGACTAGATTACGAGCGATTTTGCATGACGTGATGGCTGGTTTTGCTTATTGGACATAAAGCTGACGCCACATTGCCACCATATCAGATTCCTTCTCCCTCCTCTCTCTCTCATCTTTCATTCATAGCCTCTTGTAAGTTCAAGCCTCCCATGGGCTAATTGATTTTGGTAATTGATGGTAACTAGGTCGTACAGCCGGAACGCCAAGGATAAGGACCTCTGTTTTATAGTTTCTCTGAATTTCTTGTGTCGTCTTGGTCCAACTCAGCAGATCGACTACATCTCTCTGGTTGCGAGGTCCCACCGAGCACGTGTCCGTAAACATCACCGTGGGTCCCATGGGGTTCGAGAAAACCAGTGTTAATCTTGAGCGAACCATCTAGAGCAATTACACTGTCAGAGGGTCGGGTGCTTGGGGTTAGGTCGCCTGATCCTCGCCGTGGGTCGCCTGGTGCTTGGGGTTAGGTCGCCCGGCTCGAGGGGTCGCCTGAATGCCTCGCCGAGGTCGCCTGTGCTTGGGGTGAGGTCGCCCAGCTCGCTGGGTGGGGTCGCCCGTGATCGCCGAGTGATCGCCGTGCTTGGGGCGAGGTCGCCCGGCTCGTAGTGAGGTCGCCGTGCTTTCATGAGGGGTGCCTGTGCTCATAGAGGTCATGGTGCTTTCGCCGAGTGGTCGCGGTGCTCGCCTAGGGTCCCTCGTGACGGGAGAGGTCGCCCATGCACCACCACTGGGTTCGACAATGACGGTTCCCAACGAGCTAGCTCGAAAATGGCTAAATCACAGTACATAGCCTCTGTTGACTGACATCCGACAGCCTAATGGACGGCGTCCGGCAAGCACAAATTTTGGCCAAATCTCTGCAGCCGGACGGTGTCCGACGGAACCGGACGATGTCCGTCGGGGATCTGAATCTCGCGATTTAATCTGGCCAAATCCATTTCTAGGGTTTCGCCTTGGGCCTATAAATAGGGGCTAGGAGCACGGAGAAACGGAGAGAGCCTCACCTAGCCGCCACCCCTTGCCCTTAGACACCAAGAGAGCTCCTCCCATGGTTCCCACCTTCACCTAGGGTTCCATGTGCTTGTGAAATTGAAGGAGAAAGTGAGGAAGAAGAAGAGAGCACCCTTAGCCTCCTCCTCGTCTCCAAGGTTCGTCCCTCTCCATGGTTGCCATGCCATCCTCCATGGTGGGTTGAGGTTGAGTGTCTCGGTCTTGTGCTCTTGGGATTCTTGTCACCGGAGACATCATCGTCAGTTGAGCTTCATCAAGCGTGCATCATGAGCAAACCCTTCTCCGTGAAGGTCATCGTGCTTCCACGGTGCTTCCTCTCCGTTAAATCGGGGTGTGCAAAGTTCGCCGTGTGTCGTGGCCATCTCCGTGTGTCGGGGTGCCAAGGTATCCGTGTGTCGGATCCAAATCCTCCATGTGTTGGGGGTACCTCATGTGTTGAGGTGAAACCCACTGTGTGTCGGTGGTCGGTGCCATGTGTCGGCGCGTGGGTGTGAGAACTCTCGCGTGTGAGAGAACTCCGCCTCCGTGTGAAGGTTTGGAGCTCGCCTACCATGTGTTGGTGAAGAGCTACCACGAGTGGATTGAGGGCTAGGGGCGAAAGGGTCCCGACTTCTCTGTGAGAAGTTTCCTCAGCTGAGACGTGGGTGCTCATGTGTTGAGCACCGAACTTGATAAACAACTTGGTTTGCGTCTCCTTCTCACCCATTTACTTCAAGACTTTGAATTAATCGCTTGCGTGTGAGTGCCATCGAGCCTCCTAGTAGTCGCATGTGCATTATTGTGATCACTTCCGCAACGAGATTCTAGATCAATCGATAGTTTGGGTTCTTAATTTGACTAAGTAAATCAAGCGAATCGAGAGAAGTAAAATTTGAAAAGAGCCGATTCACCCCCCCTCTCGGCCTAGGATCCTTACACCTCTCTTCCCTCCAATCCTCTCTACCGTCGACGCCTTCCTTCCTCATCTCATCCTCCCCCAACGCCAGCACTGCTCTTCTCTCCCCGTGCTATCCATCGCCGGTGCTACCCTCCTCGACACCCGTCCTCCCACCGCCGGTGCCATGACTGGGGGAGAGAGAGTAAGGGTGAGGAGGAGATATAGTTGGCTCGGAGGAAGAGGGCCACCAGCGCTTCATTGATCCTCCTCCCTCCTTGTCGGCCATAGCCGTATCCATCCTACTCGAGTCTCGCCAAAGACTGGTGCTTCTCCTCCTCCCAATCGCTCTGCATGCGCGATCCTCCTCCTCCGAGTTCGCGTTATCGGTGACTACCGCCACATCCCTCCTCCCCTCGGGCCCTGCCAGTGTCATGCTATCCCTCCTCCCCTCCCAGCTAGCGCCACGCTCCTCCTCCTCCTCCTCCGGTTGGTTCATTCTCCTCCTTTATGCGTCGACTCTGCGCTTCTCCTCTTCTCTCTTTCTCTCCCTGCCGACCGCCGCATCATCCCTTCCTTTCCTTCGGCCACCGCAACCTCCTCCTGCCGCCTATGTGTGCGGTCGTCGGTGCTAATTTTGGAGGGAGGGTAGAGATAGAGATGAGACGAGGAGCAGGAGAGAGAGAGAGGAGATAGAGTGAACGCTGATGTGGCTGTTTGACTCAACATCCATACGGCGGTCAGTTCAATATCTCCGTAAACATAATCAACCATATGCCGTCAAGTTTACAAAACCGTCCGAAGTTCCGTAAAAAACTGGTTTTATTTGATTCTGAGAATCAGAGGACTATTCTTTTTAGAGATTTTAGGACTAAATTGACACCGGGCGATAATGCAGTTACCAAATAAACGCTTTTCCATTAAATGAAACTTCATAATGGCAGGTAGGCAATTAACCCATAAATACGACAAGCGCGTCTGCCTCGGCAAAGCAGACCCACACTTGTCGTGTGGATCGAATGCGGCCGTGCTTGGAAGCGAGTAGCGTGGCCATGGCGGATACGGCGGCAGCAAAGAGGGCGAGGCTGGCGCCGCCGATGTCGTGGCGGCTGCGCCTGTCCATCCTGGCCGCGGGGTACATCACCGACGTCGCCACCCGCGGCGAAGGGACAATCAACCGCCGCCTGCTCTCCTTCCTCGACCCCGGCGTGAAGGCCTCCGCCGTGCCGCGTAACGGGGTGGCCTCCTGTGACGTCGACGTCGACCCCATGCTGCCGCTCCGGGCGCGCCTCTTCTTCCCCGTGGCCGGCGTCGGCGCAGGCGAGGGCGTGGTCCCGGTCCCGGTCGTCGTGTTCTTCCACGGCGGCGGGTTCGCTTTCCTCTCCGCCGCCTCCCCCGCCTACGACGCCGCCTGCCGCCGGATCGCCAGGTACGCCGGCGCCGCCGTGCTGTCCGTCGACTACCGCCGCTCGCCGGAGCACCGATTCCCTGCCGCGTACGACGACGGCTTTGCGGCGCTCCGCTTTCTCGACGACCCCACTAACCACCCCTCCGGCGCCGGCCCGCCGCTCGACGTCTCCCGCTGCTTCCTCGCCGGCGACAGCGCCGGCGCCAACATCGCCCACCACGTCGCCCGCCGCTACGCGCTGAGCTCCCCGACCTTCGCGACCCTCCGGATCTCCGGCCTCGTCGCCATCCAGCCCTTCTTCGGCGGCGAGGAGCGGACGCCGGCGGAGCTCCGGCTAGCCGGCGCCCCCTTCGTCTCCGTCCCCCGCACCGATTGGATGTGGCGCGCGTTCCTCCCGCCGGGGGCGGACCGGACGCACGAGGCCGCGCACGCTGCCGCCCCCGCCGCCGCGGCTGGTGTCGGCTCCCCGGCGTTCCCGCCGGCGCTGGTGGTGATCGGCGGGTACGACCCGCTGCAGGACTGGCAGCGGCGGTACTGCGATACGCTCAGGTCGAAGGGGAAGAAGGTGAAAGTGCTGGAGTACCCCGACGCCATCCACGCCTTCTACGTGTTCCCGGAGTTCGCCGAGTCCAAAGACCTCATGATACGGATCAAGGAGTTCGTCGCCGGCGACGGCGGAGGCGGTGGCGCCGGCGAGTGAGCAGGGGGTCCGGGCCAGCGGCCCGTCTCGTGTGTGGTCGGAAAGGACGAGAAGGTGAGAAGTTCGGTGGGTCATTGGTGGGCTTGCGTGAATGGATAGTACTAGTAGTACTAATTAATGACGTGGGCTGGTACGAGAAATTGGTACTACTTGATTATTGAAGTGATTAGCTAGACTTTGACATGCGTCGTCATGCTTATAATCACTAATTAAAACGTGCATGGTAATTGTAGGATGTACGAGAGATGACCGATGATGATGGTTTTAATGTGGTCACTGTTGATCATCTGTTTGTGATCAACTTATCTTTATTAATAGAAACGTCTATCTAGATCTGATACGTCCGGTCACAAAATATTTGACATTTTAGATGTTGATCTCTAAAATAGAATTTTAATAACTAATTACTATTGTAATATTATCAAACCGACTAAAATTATATGGGACTGTCTATTGCACAGTCGCCTGTTTTTTAATACCTATCAGTCGATTTTCTGGACCGTTGGATCTCAATACAACGGCCCAGATGAGCCCCGCTTCCCCACTCTCTCTTACTTCCCCATTTCTCCTCCACCGCCTCGACCCGACGGACCGAGAACTCGCCTTGTTCCGCGCTCCTCCTCCTCCTCCGTCGCCTTTCTTTGTCTCCTCGGCGGTAGCCACTGGCACCTAGCCGCCCTACCGCCCAACCTCTCTCCGCCGACGCTACCCCGCCCAACCTAACCCGACCGATGCCTTTCACCTCGCCACCGCCGCCTAACCAGCCTTCCTCCGTCCTCGGCTCTGGCGCGCTGCCGCCTCGCCACCGCCTCACTCTATCCCTACTAACCATCGAGCCGCCTCACGACCATCCCTACAAGCCCGGCGGCACCCCAAACCCGAACCCCACCTAAACCTTAACCCATCCATGGCGCGCGTGGTGGCGGGAAAGGAGGAGGTCGCCGAATGGGAGGAAGACGGTGGCGGCGCGCTGTAGAAGAATCGATGAAATCCTGGATTTCAATGATCGATGATTAGCAATTCCCAAATTATATTATGTAAGTTTTCTAGACGAATCTACTCATGATTATTATATAGCGGATGAAGATATTTAGAAAAGGGAGCGTCTCCCCGCAGTCGCTTTGTGTTTTTTTTTAAAAAAGGGTATGTGTTGACTTGAGGCCACTAGTGTCCGTTGATGGCTTGCGGCATGCGTACCTTGATATCAGGGCTATGTTGACTCGAGATTTCTGGTGTCCGTTGCGGATAAGGACGTTGAATGCACCTCAAGGGTGCATGTCTCGAGCCTACTAAGCCCGAGCTCGTTCTTAGGAGGCTCGAGCTTGGGTCAAAGTAGGTTCGCGGAGGTTTGACTGTGAATCTGGGTGGTAGCCAGTGGCGTAGCCAGGATTTTAGGATTGGTTGGGCTGACTTTCAAAAAAAATTGTAAGTTTTGTGCCAACATATAATATAGAATATCCGAAAAGCAATTAAAGAAAGCACGAAGATAATAATAAGGTTTTACAATAGTTTGGAGAATGTTACCATACTACCTCTTCTTTTGAGAATTGCACCTTTTAATGGCCATGAAAGTCTCGATTATATCATCATCATGCACCTCGATTATATCATCTTCATGCACCTCGATTATAAAAGATGTTGGATTAACAATTTCTTCGGTTACTCTCTCTTGCTCTAATGTGACTTTTTCTTCATTTTGCCCTTCCGCAGCCACAATCGGAGCCGGGTAAGAAACAACAGTTTTCTTTGCTTCATGTCTGTAGGGACCCGTTATCGAATCTAGTCCCTGTTGTGCTTTACCCGTTCAAGTCCCTGGATCACGTAGCTTGAACACATAGACATACACCTTTTGGATCACAACCATAAGAGCATAAAACCGTTACATTAAAGTGCTCGCCAACATGGCGTTATTACAATAAGTCTCTAGCACTACGGCCTTTACATAACATTGCAGCAGAAGTTTTCACACATTATTAAAACAAAAACCCATAAACACACGAGCGGAAGTCCCAACTCCATAGGCATACTATAGATAGCAGCGCTTAGATAGCCAAAAGTCTTCATCCTGGATCCTGGCAGCGAATCCTTCATCGACGGACATCTCCTCCTCAGGGTACTCCTCAAATGGATGGCATCCTTGTCGTTGGAATGAGCAGCCCCGCATGAAAGGCGAGGGTGAGTAAGCGAATACTCAACAAAAGAGGTTGACTATATGCAACTAAAGCTCAGAACGGAACGATAAGGTCTTTTGCATAAAGCCTGTTTTGTAAAGTTCACCCCAAGTTTGGAAACATGAAAAACATTATAAAAACAAATATTGGAATCATTTATTTCCTCAATTTCCGGCAACTGCCGGTTTTTCCCAAAGTGGCTAGTCACAGTTTCCCACCGTGAACCTACATTCCCACGCTCACAGTCTTCCTGTGAGGAGAAAACCAAAACGCACGACTTCTGTCGTGGTTTTCCTTTAAAAACCATTTTGAAAACAAAATGTTAAAACTACCAGAGAGGCAGCTCTCTGTCGTCCACCCTTGACCTCGGGCAAGGCTATCATGATAGTTGTACACTCTGTAGAGGTCGCGCACTTTACCCATGAGATAGGATTTCTCGGACCAAAGGGTCTTCCTGACAAGGTGTTTGGCAATCTTCCTCCTAATCCGGTAACCCCGTTCCCAACAACATAACAGTGGGTACCATTGTCCTCGGCTTAATACCACACTTGAGTGGTTCTAGGTTGCACCATTGGTCTCAGCATAGTACAACCCAAGACCATTGCCCTCAGTATAGTCCTATCGGATGGGCACCGAACAAGAATTCCAAAAGCTACTAACATAGGGCTCGTGTCGATTTGGTGACTAAGCTGGGGTCACCACCGCAATGAATTTGTCTGAGGACGCTTAATCGAGAACTAAGCTAGATGGTAACACAAGATGTGGTTATCTGTGTTCGTGCCCTCAACGGAGGAGGTAACACCCTACTTCCACGTGTTCTGGGATTATGGTTGATCAAGATGCGGGATGCAAGATGACCAAGGTGATTACAGTGTATGCTATCTGATGATTCGCTATATGCCTATGGCCTCTACCCCCCTCCCTTTATATAGTGTAAGGGGAGATAGAGTTACATGGTAGCACGTGATACACGGTACCTAATTCTGTTATGCAGTTACATGTCATGCATGTGTTGATCTCCTAATTACATGGAGCTAGATCATATCCTCAGGAACTTTCTTGGAGCTCAAGCCTTTATCCTCAACCGGCCGACTTGGATCGCCCCCTATCTGCCCCTTATGGGCCTTCTAGAGGATACCCGGGGCCCATATAGTCCACAGCCTGCCCACACAGGCACTCGATGGTCGCAATGTATGTAGTACTTAGCTCGACCATCTCAAGGAACCGGTCCTTCGGGAAACGGGGCCCATATAGTCTACAGTAACCCCCGAGTGCTTTACGATCGAGTCAGATGTCCGGCCGACTAGTTTCACTAATAACTCCTGTAATCTGAAAAGAGATTGTAAAGAACTCAAGAAATCTTAAGTTTTCGATGTTGAAGCAACGCCTAGATTGGTAGTACCAAGCTCTAGCTTACTCGGCCCATTGGGCGCATCACCTCAACAGATGAATTCATCTACTTGGCACCCACTTTTGCAATGCAAAAACAGCAATTGGCCCATCATGGGCATGCCTTAAGCCACGCCATTACAACTTCTGTCTTGCAAAGATGTTTGTAATTTTAGCGCTAGAAGGATTTCGGCGTCGGTAGCTGGCCTTAACTTGTAAGAACCAAAGACTGCCTAGTACGGGCGACCTTTCAGCCGAGTGGTACCTGTCCCAACCAGGGAAGGGATCAGCATAGGCCCCTAGGGGCGTATCAATTGGATGCAATTTGGCCGAGAGGCATTTGTATTCGGGAAGCGGTATACAACTGGCGACCTTATAAAAGGCATACCTCAAGAAATCGTACCCAAATTTTACCAACACCCAACCTAGAGCATGTGAAGTTGGCTAGTGACCCAGCATGGGGTATGCCGTGAAATACTTTTAATTTTGGCGCTTCCGGTCATATGCCCTCCAGGGTGTACCGAGGCCGAATTAGGCTCGATTTTAACACATTGTCACCGTCGGTGGCGTGTTAAGAAAATCATAAGGGATTGCCCTTGCGGTTTTAGCCCAAGCCCAATTAGGGGGGCGGTTGCGCCTTTTTCTCACACAAATGAGCGACACGCGTTTCCGTCAAAAACCGTATTCGTATCCACTTCCGTCCCATCGCCATGATGGCTTTACTGTGTTTGAAACGGATTACAAGGCGCGCCCTTTGAACTTCCTCTATGTATAAAAGAAATCCCAGGGGCAGAGTACTACTTCACCACCAACTTTCGAGTTTTCTCCTCTCGCAACGAAGCCCAGAAATCTCCACCTTCTTCTTTTTCAAGAGCAATGGCGAATCCGTGGGCCGACCCATGGGCAACCGCTTGCGCCGAGGAGCATGCCCGCGTCGCCGCCACCGAAGCCGCTACGGCCGCCGAGTGGACACGGTGGCGAGAGGATTACGTGGAAAGGACCGCCCAAGTGCCATTAGGGTTCTGATTGCCGGCCATCCACGACTCTTCCCAGCTCGCACCCCCCTCAAAGACGCGCTCGTCTTCTCCATCCTCGATGTGAAGTGGTCATCGAAGGAGTGATTTATCTTTCTTTTGCTCCTCCGCGAGCCAGCGACGAGCCTCTACTCGATGTGCTGCGCCGCGGAGAAATTTAATCAGGCCTAAGCGTCTTTTAATGAATATCTTTTTAGAGAATCGAATGTCTTTCTTCTTCATCTCGAATCCGCAACACGACTTCTTCTTGATCTGATCTCGAATCCGCAACATCGCTTGATCCGAGTAGTTAGGACCGCCTGCTCCTTGACCGGCACTCGGCACTTAATGCGGACCTCTCGGAAGGAACCACTCGGTCAGCCGAGTGATTATCCAAGCCTTCTCAAAAAGGCCTCATCCAGCGCCAGACTAAGGCCCGGCCCAGAATGCGAAACACTACCCGTTGCAATAAGTTAGGAACAGGGGAACGAAATTAGTTCACCTCGCTCACTTTTCGCGCCGGTCTGTTAGCTTCTCCCAGCGAACTCCGCTGCTAGGGTTCTTCTCCGTCGCAGCCTCCGCCGCCACCGTCTCCGATCGCAATGGCTCCACCTTCTCCCGCCACCCCAAAGTTTGCGAAGAGCGGG
This sequence comes from Raddia guianensis, assembly GCA_036346415.1. NCBI lineage: Eukaryota > Viridiplantae > Streptophyta > Magnoliopsida > Poales > Poaceae > Raddia > Raddia guianensis. The sequence goes on from JAYEVB010000146.1 coordinate 53,812, forward strand.
AAGGAGTGGATGAAGTCCATCACGACCGAATGGAGGCTACAGAAGCTGGTCTCCATCGGCGTGCTCCCCTCCGAAGGGTTTGTGTCTTGGCGCGCCGCCGCCGTCGAATCTTGCCCCACCCCTAGCTCGGACGAGGTAGTAGTCTTTGAGTCCTTTTTTCTCCGTGGCTTCGGCCTTTCTTGCTCTCCTTTCTTTCGGGGATTGCTGCATTTCTATGGGATTGAGGTCTCTCACTTGAACCCCAATTCCATCTTCCAAATTGCAATTTTCATACATATCTGTGAGGCCTATTTGGGGATCGCTCTTCATTTCGACCTTTTCAGATATCTTTACCTTCTCAAGCCTTTTCCCAACAAGAACTCTCCCAAGGCCGCCAGCAGCACGGGATTTCAATTGCGGGAAGGGGCCCGAAAACATTATTTCGATCTTCCCTTGAGAACCTCCAATAAGGGCTGGCACTCGGAATGGTTCTACTACGCCAACTCTCCTCCGGCCCTCCCTTCCTTCTCTGGCGAGTGCCCCACAGCCCATCCCTCCTGGTCTTCTCCTCTCGTCGATGACGAAGGAGGCCAAGTAAAGGAACTTCTTGTTCTTCTCCACAGAGCTAAATCTGCTGGGTTGACCGGCATTGGGGTGGTCTGGAACTACACCCAGCGCCTTATCCAGCCCATAAAGGAGAGGGTGCATCTCGTCTTCGAGTACTCGGAGGCGCAAGACACCACTCGGGAATCTGGAGAAAATCTTTCACAGAAGGAAATCATCAGCCGAGTGGCCAAGCTCTTTGCTCCAGGCTCGGAAATAGTTCACGCAGACTGCCCAGCTACGTACCACCTGACGCATTTACCACCAGCGGTATGGAGAGGATCCTTCTCAACTCAACCGCGGTTTCTTAGGATGATACCGAACTAATATAATCTGACATGCACGCAGGGACGTGAAGCTTTCTTCTCCACTCATCCGGTCCCAGAAGCTCCACACCACAAGGAGGCACCGCGCAAGCGTCCTGCCGAGGACTCGACTAGTGTCCCTCCAACCAAGAAAGGCAAGGGGGTCGCTTCAGGGGACTCGGATGAGGATGACGACGAGGACAACGTCCCGCTCCTGCGCCGCCGCCGCCCGGCAATGAGGTCGCTTTCTCGGCCAAAGCGGCGACCACAAGGTCCTCCGCTTCCCCAAATTTCGCCTCCCGCCGCCGGCTTGGGCAGAGAAGCCTCCCAGCTCGGGCCCAAGTGATTCGGACGTCCGATTTGGGTTTAAGTCTTTTGTGTCTTCACGGAGGTATTCCCTCACGCTTCTTTCCCTTCATGATTTGCAAGGAGGTTGTATCTTGAATAATCTTCAAACGCTTTTCAGAAAACCCGTCAAAGATGATGACGAGACGCCAAGCTCACGTGGCAACAAGGCACCAGCCTCGGCGCCTCCAAGGTCTGATCACCAAGCTAAGCCCCAATCTACTAAGGACTCGGCTCAGCATGCCGCGCCTCGCCAAGACTCCGGCAAATCGTCCGCCACTCGCCAGTCCTCGCCAGCAAAGGGGAAAATTCCAGCTCCTGCTCCAGAGAGCTCAGAACCAGAAATCGAGGAAATTCCTCGCCACTCCACCGAAGCTCACGCTCCACCCCTTCGACTGAAATGGAGAAAGGAGATGGAGGGCTACGAGGTCGACGACGGGTAGGAGGCCGAAGAATGGGAAGTGCTAGACAACATGGCAGCGGCTCAAGCCGTGATATATAAGGTAAAACCTTTCCATGCCTTGAATCCTCGCTTTGCATAAGAGAGTCCCGCCAATCTCGCTCCCATCTTCATGCAGCGCATGAAAGAGAGGTCAAGGCAGAAGTGCATATGCATGGAGAAAACAATGGGTGAGTTGAAGACCCGCGACGAATATGACAACGCGCTATACGCCGTTAAGTCGCAATATCGCGTCCGGATCGCAGAGCTCCAACAAGAAGTCACTGAACTCCGGTTCCGCCACGTAGAAGAGTCCAACACCATCCGAGGTATAGATCTCGAATAGTCCTAAACCTTCACCAAAATAATGCTCCTTGGATGATAATCCTTGAAACTTGTCTTGGAGGATGAAGTCTTCCGAGCTAACACTCAAGCCGCGAAATCGGCTAAAGAGTTGGAAGGTAACTTTCCCCCACTGGCTCTCCCTGGCTCAACCCCACTGGAATCTGACTGATACGCCACACCTGATTGGTTATGCAGAGTACCGGCAGAAGACCAAGGCGCAATTCCAGGTTCTTGACGATGAAGTGAAAACCTCCCACGAGCTTTGCCGCCAAGCTCTGGTGGGAATAGTTCCAACGCTCCAATGCCTTTACCTAGAAGAAGAGCTGCCGACTGATTCTAACCTCCTGGTGACCCGTCTCGATGCACTTCCTGAGCGGATCAAGGTCTTCACGCGGGAGGCAACAGTAACATGCACCGGCCAAGGCCTTGCTGTTGCGAAGTCAAACTTCCCTCGTCTAGACTGCGAAGCCGTGAAAGAAGGATTTGCTTGCACGGAGGAGAAGGCCTGCGCAATACTGGAAGAAGTCCGTCCGATTGCCGTCCAAATAGTCGAACACTTGGACTTATAGATGTATCTGTAATGGAAACACTTGATTGATCCTCAATACTGGTGATCCGGTTTATCCGAATAGTACGCTTTATCCTTTTCATGAAACGCATCCGCCGACTGGTCCAGCCCTTGAGTGCCAGGAATTAGCACTTGGCTTTCTCCCTATGCAACTACGGAGTAGCTAAACGCTATCACTGGGATATACAAGCGTCATTACTCAAGAATTTTCATAACACTCGAATTCAACCAACACATGTAAAGAGAAAACAACTTTTATTAATAAGATAGGGTGCGGTTGACTCTGTACACTATTTAGTGTAGCCCTCGATTTCATCGCTGGTCGTTTACTACGCCAAGTAGCAAGTCAAAAGAAGTGAACTAATTACATGTCGCTTGAATACAAAATTTTAAGAGTAAAACGACGAGTCGCCGATGTTCTAAGTATTTGGTACTTGGATCCGCTCTTCACGCTAGCGGTAAGCCCTCGGTGGTCACCACAATGATCACATAGGGGCCTTCCTAGAGTGGAGAGTTTATGCTCGCTTCCGATTCCTTCGAGGATCGATCTCCTTGAGAACGACGACTTCGACATTCTTACCGATGATAGCGACGCAGCCCTGCTGGTACTTTGCCGATCGGATCATTGTCGCTTCCTCGCTTCCTCGAGCCGATCGAGGTCATCATGCCTTGTTTCATCCGACTGGTTATTGTCGAAACCGGCGACCCGAGGGGACCGGAACTTCAATTCAGTCGGAAGGACCGCCTCTGAGCCATAGACTAGGAAAAAGAGTGTCTGCCCGGTTACTCGACTTGGGGTCGTTCTGAGCCCCCAGAGCACCGAAGGCAACTCCTTGACCCAGTGCGTAGCGTACGGCTTCAGGCGATCGAAGATTCGGGCTTTGAGCCCTTGTAGCACCAATCCGTTGGCGCACTCAACCTGCCCGTGCTCCTTGGGTGGGCCACCGAGGCATAACAGATCTTGATGCCCAGCTCCTCGCCCCAATCTTGAAATTCGCTGCCTTTGAACTGAACACCGTTGTCGGTGATGATGCGATTGGGTACGTCAAAACACACCACGATGTCCCAGAAGAACTCGCGTGCTTTGGCCGCCGTGATGACATCAACCGGTTTGGCTTCAATCCAATTAGTAAACTTGTCGATGACGACGAAGAGATGGGTGAATCCGCCTTGCGCCCGCTTGAGGGGGCCCACCATGTCAAGATTCCAGACGGCGAAGGGCCAAGAGATCGGAATCGTTTGTAGATCCTGGGCTGGCATGTGAATTTGTCGTGCAAAGAACTGACACCCGTCACATCTGCGTACTATGTCTTCCGCAGCTGTGACCTCGGTTGGCCAGAAGAATCCTTGCCTATGGGCTTTGCCCACCAGGTTGCTAGCTGCCGCGTGATGCCCGCATTCCCCCGAGTGGATTTCATTGAGTAGATTTCTGCCTTCTTGTTCGGATATGCAACGCCTTAGCACCCCGGAACTGTTTTTCTGAAAAGCTCGTCCCCGACTACCTTGTAGCTTTTGGTTCGACGCGTAATGCACTCGGCGAGGCTTCGATCCTCAGACAGCTCATCACGAAGAAGATAATCAAAGTAAGGCTGAGTCCACCCGGGGTTAATTGTCAATACCTCTGCATCGGGTTCTGGTTGCTTCTCTTGATCTTCTCCCGGTGCAGATGGTAGCTTGATGGACGGCGCGCGTAGTTCTTGGACAAAAACACCAGTCGAGAGTTGCGCCCGAGTGGATCCCATCCGCGCTAACTCGTTCACTGCTACGTTGTCGCGGCGGAGCACGTGCGTAAGCTCCAGTCCGTCAAACTTGTCTTCTAACTTCTGTACCTCCTGATAGTAAGCCGCCATGCTGTCGCCAATACAAGACCACTCCTTTTGAATTTGTTGACCAACTTCCGTACCTCCTGACAGTAAGCCGCCATGCTGTCGTCAATACAAGACCACTCCTTTTGAATTTGTTGACCACGAGTTGGGAATCCCCTCGTATCATTAACCACCTGATTCCAAGTGATATGGCGACGCGTAGCCCGTGGATGAGTGCCTCGTACTCAGCGGCGTTGTTGCTGATGGGAAATAATATCTGGAGGACATGGCGTAGCTTCTTTCCAGTTGGCGATATAAGCAAAATCCCAAAATTTCGCCACGGCGAGCATGAGGAACCATCAAAGTACATCGTCCAAGACGAGATTCTCTTTTGTCTTTGGGGTTTGGGCCTCATTCACTCCGCCATTTAAATCGCCAATGCTTGAGATTTGATGGCTAATCGAGGCTTGAACTTTATCTCAAAGGCTCCAAGCTCAACTGCCCACTTAGCAATCCTTCCAGTGGCTTTCCGATTATGAAGTATGTCTCCAACCGAGAAAGAAGTAACCACCGAAATTTCATGCTCTTGAAAAAATGCTTGAGCTTCCGCGATGTGAATAACACAACATATAGAAGCTTTTGAACTTGTGGGTACCTTGTTTTAGATTCGCCCAATACTTCGCTTACGAAGTAGACTGGACGATGTACCTTCTGGAGGGAGCCCTCCTCATCTCGCTCAACCACCAAAGCGCTGTTGATAACGTGAGTCGTTGCGCCGATGTAGAGTAAGAGGGGCTCCTGGGGCATGGGAGGGACTAACACCGGAGGTGAGGAACCTCTTTAGATCTTCAAAGGCTTCCTGTGCTTCCGCTGTCCACTGAAAATTGTCTTGTCGGCGTAAGAGCTTGAAGAAAGTCATGCCTTGCACCCCGAGTCGGGAAACGAATCGGCTGAGTGCCACGATACATCCAGTGAGCTTCTGCACATCCTTCTGATTAGTCGGGGGCTTCATCTTGATGATGGCGTTGACCTTCTCTGGATTGGCTTCGATCCCGGTTGGAGATGATGAATCCGGTAGTTTACCGTGACGAACCCAAAACGCACTTCTCGATTTAGCTTCATCCGACACGCCTTAGACTTTCGAATGTCTCGGCCGATCCGTTATGAGATCCCATCCGATTTCATTTTATGACGACGCTGCCGACGATGCCTCCACGCTGCGTCCCGATTGAGTGTGAAAGCACCGCCAGTATGGGCGCCGATAAGTTGCGCCGGCGTTTTCAATCCGAATGGCATTGTGATATAGCAGAAAGCACCAAATGGTGTGATAAACGACGTCTTGATGCAATCCCCCTCCTTTAGACTAATCTGGTGATAGCCTGAGTAAGCGTCCAGAAAACTCAAGAGCTCGCACCCGGCGGTGGAATCCACCACTTGGTCGATGCGGGGGAGCCTAAAAGGATCCTTGGGACACGCTTTGCTGAGGTCTGTGTAGTCGACACACATCCGCCATGTCTTGTTTTTCTTCTGTAACAGGATCGGATTGGCAAGCCACTCGGGATGATACAACTCTTTGATGAACCGAGCGGCCAACAATTTGGTGATCTCGCTTCATATGGCGTCCTTCCGATCCGGGGCAAATCTTCGTTAGCGTTGCTTGACTGGCTTTGCCTTTTCGTTGACGTGGAGAGAGTGCTCGATCAACTCCCTCGGAACACCAGGCATGTCCGATGGCTTCCAAGCAAACACGTCTTGGTTGGCCCGGAGGAAAGTGACTAGCACGTCTTCCTATTTGTTGTCGAGCCCTGTCCCAATCACGGCCGTCTTGGCCGAATCAGACGGGTCCAACAGAATCTTCTTGGTCTCTTCGGCTGCTTGGATGGATGTTTTAGCCTGCTTCTTGGCGGGGATATCCCCTTCCTCCTGAAGGGATGCAACCTCCACGGATCTTCTCCATCTCGGCAATGAAACCAAGGTTTCGCGCTTATCTCACGACTTTTCATTGCCGCAGAAAGGTGGATCGCTTAACGCCTCTGTGAGGGTGATTACACTATTGGGACCTGACATCTTTAAGACGAGATAAGTGTAGTTGGGAACAGCCATGAATTTGGCAATCCCCGGCCTTCCCAAGATGGCATGGTATGCTGTCTCGAAATCGGCCACTTCGACACTCAGACTCTCGGTCCGATAGTTGTCCTTAGTCCCAAACGTGACGGGCAAAAAGATCTGTCCAAGTGGTATCGCGGACGTCCCGGGGATTACCCCGTGGAAAGGAGATGATCCCTACCGTAGTTCATAACGTGGAATATTCATCTGGTCCAGGGTCTTGACGAAAAGGACATTAATCCCGCTCCTGCCATCGACTAGAACCCTCTTCAATTTGCTTCCTCGCATGACCGGATCCAGCACCAGAGGATACCTCCCAGGGAAGGCGATCCGATCCGTGTGGTCCGATCGGTCGAAAGTGATGGGCACCTCGGACCAGCGCAAGTATTTAGGCATCATGGGCATGATAGCGTTGATCTCCCGAGTGGTAAGCTTTTGCTTTCGCTTTGACTCATACGTGTCAGAGCCCCCTGACGGCGTGTTCTCCGCTCAACCACTGCGGATCACACCCCTGGTCAGATTTTTAGTCTGCTAGCCAACTCGATCAAGCTCGATTCGATTTGAGCGCCGGGCACAACAAGGAGCGACTACAGATTTACCCAGTTCGGACTTCGCGGGTAATAGTCCTACTCTGCGCCGAGCCTTAGCTCTTTTCTCGATTGTGGTTGAAAGGGAATGTGTTTACAGAGTGTCTCGAATGCACGAATGCTTCGTGATGTGTGTGTTTCGTCTATCTTCCCTTCTCCTCTCTCTCCCTCCTTTTATACAAGCTTTGGGTGGCGGAGAGAGCCGAGGGAGTAGGCAAGATAAAGGTTTTCAGACATCGACAAGATACGGCTGAAGAGACGTAAAACGCGTGCCGCCACGCCAGGCCTCGCACTCGCTTTCGCGAAGTGGCCTCGACCCGCATAGTCACACCGGTGAGTCTGCAGCGGGCCCCGCCGCCTCCCGACAGGCGGCCTCCTCAAGCAACTCTTCTCTCTCACGGCCAATTCTTCTCACACAGTGTGACCGCCGCCGACGCAAGGGTCATCAGAGCGGTAATCATTTCTTCCTCCGCCTATCCGCGTGATGTCTCATTAAATGCGCTTCGCCCTTCAGAAGCAGGGAGCCTTCGTCCAAGACTCTTCGCAACGCTCGCCGCTGGGGGCCCGCCGCGCGCTGGGCCTCGCCTGGTTTCAGAGGGGCTCGCCATGCACCGCCTCGCGCGTGGGGCCTCGCCTCACTGCGTCGGAGGGGCTCGCCCCACGCACCCGCCCGGGCGCGCTGGGCCCTCGCCTTGCCTTCAGTGGGCTCGCCCACGCCCCGCCTGGCGCGTAGGGGCCTCCCGCCTCGAGGGGCTCGCCACGCTGGGCTGGCTCGCCTCGGCCGACGCTGGGGCCTCCCGGCCTCGAGGGGCTCGCCCACGCGCTGGGGCCTCGCCGCCTCACCGACGCGCTGGGGCCCTCCTGCCTTCGAGGGGGCTCGCCACGCCACTGGGCCTTGCTCGCCTGGCCGACGCTGGGGCCTCCCGGCCTCTCGAGGGGCTCGCCCACGCCTGGGCCTTGCTCGCCTGGCCGACGCTGGGCCCTCCCGCCTCGAGGGCTCGCCATCGCCATTGGGCCTTGCTCGCTTGCCGACGTGGGGCCTCTCGACCTCAGAGGCTCTTTGCACCCCGGTATTTATTACACCGACACCCCCGAAGATGTAGCTGATCTCGCGCTCAGCATCCTGGTAATCTCCGTCGGGTTTCTTGCCTTGACCGCCCTTAGCCGACTGGTTTGAATTCTCGGTGAACTTCTGCAAAATGAGACTGTCTTTGGCAGAGTGCTTTCCTCGAGGATGGAAGGGACACACCGAATCCATCACTTTTTTGTAGTCGTTGTCGTTGGGGGGCTTAGGTCGATTGCACTCCATAGTGGCGACCATCCCGTTCCCCTTTCTCTTCTTATCTTTGGGCTTTCCCTGCTCATCGTTAGGCTTCTTCTTGGGGCCACCGTTGTTGCCACCGCGATGATTCGCGATGGCCTCCTCTGCTTCGGCCTCCTGGTCCGCCATCGTGAATATGGCCTTGAGATTACGTGGGGGGTCCCGGGTCATTTGCCTGATTAATTCCTCGGATTTGCATTCGGCGAAGAAGGCATCGATGACGGTCTGCTCCGAAACCTCCTGGATCTCGTTCTTCTTCTTGGTACTCCTCGGATTTGCATCCGATGAAGAAGGCATCGATGACGGTCTGCTCCGAAACCTCCTGGATCTCGTTCTTCTTCTTGGTAAAGCGCTTGATGAACTCACGAAGAGTCTCGTTCTTGCGCCTATGTAGCTGTCCAATCTTCCATCTCCCCGCGGGCCTTTCATAGGTCCCTTGAAAATTGGTGATGAACTGTTCCTGGAGGTCGTCCCAAGACTCGATAGAGTTCTCCTAGAGTCCCGTTAGCTAGGTCTGGGCGGTTGGGGTCAGAGCGACCGACAAATAGTTCGCCATGACGTTCTGATCATTTCCTGCCGCGCTGACAGCTAAAGCGTAATTTTGCAACCAGTTCTTTGGGTCCCTCTCGCCATCGAACTTGTCGATGCCTTTGAGGTTGAAACCATCCGGCCAAACCACTCGACGAAGATCTGGGTGAAGGCGAATCCTCCAAGCGGTCGTGGCGCCCCGCCGGATTCGCTCGATGCTCCCGCTGGTCTTCACGGCGCTCCTGACGGTGGTCGCGCCGACTGGCGGTGCTCTCGACTTGATCATCAATATGACGGCTATGATGGCCACGAGAGTTTCGCTCGCCGTTACTACGCTCCCGCCGCTTGGCTTCAATAACTTGACGAAGATCATGGGCAGACGACTGGTGGGAATCGCCAGCCGCAGAGGAACGAGCCCGGTTCCGATTGCGCGTATAGCGGCTACGAGCCGAAGCAGACGGAGCGGGGATAGCCTCGTTTTGCCGGATTGCAGCCATTTCCACCGTGGCCGTCGCTCGAGCGAGGGTCTGGACGAGTGGGCTGCCTTCTGGAAGTTGCGGTGCGATAGTCTCAAGAAGAGTCTTCGAAGCGATGACGTTTGCCTGGAGAGTCGTGTAGACCTCCTGATCCCTTAGCCTCACCGCCCGAAGCTCGTTCTGGACGTCGCGGCCGCGGACGCGAAGTTGACGTACGCGATCTTGGTCCTCCCTCGGATTCGGCGCACCGGTGTCGGTTTCCACGTACGCGACAAGCGGGGAAGTAGAGTGGTGGTCATCCGCGCTTAGCACGAAAATCTCTCGGTAGTTATGAATCTCAGCGCTCCCGTCAGACTCGGAGTCAGAAACGGAGAGGCTGACTTGCTCGCTCTGTCCAATGGGTTGGCCAGCGTTGATGACACCCACGAACATGGTTGGATCTGATCCGAGTGGATCTGATGTGCTCACCGACTGGTTATCTCCTATCCGAATCGCCGAGGAATCCCGTGCGAAGGTCGCAACGGATTCTCAAGTCCGGAGGGAAATCCAGCCGAGGACACTGAGTCGTTGTTGGGCGGAATAGAATCCACGCCCATGCGGTCGAGTCCGCCGAGTCCTTTTTCGTCTCCCTCGGGAAGAGGTGCGAAGGCGAACGGCGAGCGGGTCAATCCGCTGGAGGTGCTTGCTGAATTCTCCAAGCAAAGGGCAATGGGTCACATTGATTGCGCGCACCTTCTTGCGAAGAGATCTCTCCAGGGGGAGAGAGGTGTAGATTGCCGATGCCGTCGGGGATGAAGTCCAGGGTACCGAAGCGAAGAGATTCCTCCAGCCCCATGGCGACGTACGGCGATCTCCACGGAGCCATCTAACTTGAGAGATGATCTTGACGCCGCCTCACCGGCGCACTCAACCGCCGATCGGTGACTAAGCTGGGGTCACCGCCGGCAATGAATTTGTACGAGGGGACGCTAATCGAGAACTAAGCTAGATGGTAACACAAGACAGGGTTATACAGGTTCAGGCCCTCAACGGAGGAGGTAACACCTTATTTCCTGTGTTCTGGGATTATGGTTGATCAAGATGCGGGATGCAAGATGACCAAGGTGATTACAGCGTATGCTATCTGATGATTCGCTATATGTCTATGGCCTCTACCCCCTCCCTTTATATAGTGTAGAGGGAGATAGAGTTACATGGTAGCACGTGATACACGGTACCTAATTCTGTTATACAGTTACATGTCATGCATGTGTTGATCTCATAATTACATGGAGTTAGATCATATCCTCGAGAACTTTCTTAGAGCTCAAGGCATACGTATCCCGAGTGGTCTTTATCCTCAACCGACCGACTTGGATCGCCCCCTATCTGCTCCCTTATGGGCCTTCTAGAGGATACCCAGGGCCCATATAGTCCATAGCCTGCCCACACAGGCACTCGATGGTCGCAATGTAGTACTTAGCTCGACCATCTCAAGGAACCGGTCCTTTGGGAATCAGGGTGGATCCTGCACTTGGCTCGATCTCATGCAACATTGGCCACAGTACAATGCACACTACCTTGCATCCAGGCACTCCAATTAGGTTTTGCAAAATACCTTTATCCCGATAGTTTCCCACTATCATCTACACTCATTTTAAAATTTACAAGCACAGTTGTCTTTTCAAAGCACACGTAGTTCATCGGCATAAGAATTTAAATAGGTGCAAATAGGGACATTGCAATTCTAAGCAATTCTAGTTAGGGCAAAACCTAATTTCATTAGAGAGCTATAATATAATACTTTATGTTATATCCTATGGTAGCAAGGAATGTTTTAAATGAACAAAATAATTACTTGTGATTAGCTCCTCTATTTACATAGCCATTTTTAATTTTAACATACATGCACATTTTAGAAAAATCTAAAAATGCATTATAAGATAGTAGGTGGCGAGGTTCAACACTTGTCTTGTTGAGCACAGTGGGCACACTCCCCCGGTGTGTCAGTAAATCGTTCCTCGTCGTCCAATCCTAATGTACGACATTAACAGGAAGAAATTCAATAATGCGAGAACTCCAAAATTAAATGGATGCACATGCTCATGCAAATTTTACACTAAATACTAATATGTTCAACGGTAATTATAAAATTGGTTTTGCAATTTTTGCAAACAAACATTGATTACAATAATTCCTAAAGTACTTATTAAAAAATAAATCATAGATAAAACAATCTGTACATATGTAATACCAAATTTTACCATAACATACTACACAATTTTATAAACCTAACAAAATTGGTTTGATAATTTTTGCAATAATATTGTAATTACTAAAAATGCTACAATAATTTTTAAAAATAAATCATACCGGAATTAATATGCACAGGGTCAATACCAAACTTAGCAGTAACATAATACACATTTTTATGAACATAAAAAAATTAATTTCATAATTTTCTGAGCTAGTGAGAATATTTGACAAATCTTTAAATCTAGAGTGATTTTGGAAAATACCAAAAATCTGAAAATTGCATTAGGGATTGATGGGCCGAACTGGGCCCAAAAGGAGGGGAGTGGACCGGGGGGCAGCGCGGCGACGCTCAGTGGCGGCGGTGTGGCCTGCACACGGCGACGGCGGCACGGTGGCACGGGGGCTAGGGGAAGGGACGGGGCGCCTTCGTGCGGGCATGGGGATGGCAGTGATGGTGGCGGCTTGGGCTGGGAGCGTCGGAGGCGGCGGCGTGACAAAGAGACTGCGTGGCGGCCACGGGGAGATGGCGGGAGCTCTGGCGATGGCGGCTCTGGCCGAATTGATGAAGAAGGAACATTCTAGACGCCACAGGGATGCTATTGGAGAGAGGAATCGAGATATTACCACACAACAGTGACGAATCGACGCCGGTTCCTTAGGACGGTGTTTTGGTCAGGTGCAGCTTCGACATCCAATCGGCGGCGCTCCGGCGGTCGTGCCTTCAAATTGTTTGAGGGAAAAGTTTAGGAACGGGACAAAGGTAGAGAGAGGAGCTCGGTTTGGGGATTTAATAGGTGTTTAGAGATGAAAACTGCTGCAATTAAAGCTCGATTAGTGCTCCATTAGCAAGGCACTAACAGTGGTAACGTTCGGCACTAAAAGGTGACCATCAATTGGCTTTGATTTGGGATTTTGGTGGCCTAAATGTTGTCATGCGGCCACTGTTTGGGAGGGAATTAAGAGGGCTGAGGATGGGAAAGTGAGGGAAGACAGGAAGGAGGTGGGAGAGTGTATGTCAAGTGGGCCCCACTCGAATTTGAAAGGTTTTGCTAGAGTATTCCATGAGAAAAGGGGTCTAAAGGTCCTAAAATAATATTTAAAATATTTTTGGGATATTTCGTTAACTCAAATAATTAAACAACTAATTATATCTAATAGGAAACACCCTTTGTATTTTTACCAAAATTTTCAACCAATAAATATTTATTAACAATGTATTAGCCATTTTCTAGTTAAAATAGAAATTTTATTTAAAAATTTTAAAGTAACATACCCATTTTTGTAATTAAAGATATTTTAAGTCATAAAATAATTTGGATGAGAATGCAATGCCATGATTTTTAATTTTTGAAAAATGAGAATGTTACAATGTCTTCGAAAAAGGATGCAATATCTCCCGTCCTCTTCATATGTTCCTATGACAATATGACATCATGTCTTTTCATCCATTTAATAGATATGATTCCAAAAAACTATACAATTTCCTAACAGCATCACAAATGATTTCAAAAATTCCCTTGGGCATGAATCCTAAATTTTTAAACACCAACACTAGGTTACTAGCAGTAAATCCATTCCTAAATGGCTAAATGCTAACCTTAGCTTTTAACTTTCAAATTTATAATCTATTTTCTAACCCTAGGATTTGAAAATTGGGGATGGCGATGGGGATTGCTCCTCAGTCCTCACTGTCTTACCTCGAGGCTGACAAAGGGAGGCTAGAGGCTGGAGTCTTTGCTGAGTACTGGTCGGCCATAAGTCGACAACAAAGTAGTCCATGAGTGGCAAAAGGCGATCTGCATGACCCATGGTAATTGGTTGCCCTGGGGGCGCGGCCGATAGGACTGGGTGGTGCGGCTGGGCCTAGCCGTCGTGCACTCATGCTCGTGGAGGCTGGAGGCCTTTGACAAATGGGCGGCACATGGCAGGCAGGCGGACTACGGGCCACACAGATTATGTGAGGGCAATGCGGTGACTTAGGCCTTGTTCTTTTCAACATCGTTATGCTTTTGCGTATCTTGTAGAAATTTGAGAGCCCTCGAAAGGAGGTCTAAAGATTATAAAAAAATAATTAAAAAATATTTTTAGGATCTTTGGAAAGACTATTAAAAGCCACGAAAAAATCGTTACAAATTATCATAACATATAGGATATAGAAAAATAACAAAATTTGCTACAGTAATACGCAACGATACGATACGCTGAAAAGAACAAGGCCTTGGTCAGTAGGAGGGGGTCTGCGCAAGGGCAAGGAGCAGGGACACTAGGTTAGTACGTGGGGGGTACTGGGCTACTTCTGAAATGTTAGATGGGCCGCGGCCTAATGGCCCAACCCCTGGCTATGCCCCTGGCGGTAGCGAGAGGCCCCGGCCGGGCCGTATCACCTCATGGGATTTGTTTGCTTTAGAAGCCGCTTGAATAGGCTGCAATCGCTCATGGGTCATTGATGAGGACATCACCATCGTGGATACGATCAATGTGACCGCTGCCCCACCTTCCTCTCTGACCACTCCAACGACGACCGACGTTGCTCCATCTTCATCGCCGAAGGGCCTTAATCCACAAGCCCAGCCTTTCAAGCCTTTTTCGAAGAAGCGGCGCAACAAGTCCAAGACTCGCGAGGCCTCGACGAATAAAGGACAGCCCATGTGGAAGCCCAAGACACAAAAAAGTCCGGTTCGGCCATCCAGCAGCACTTCAACTTCAAACGGGCATAACTTGGGCTCCTGAACTCCGATTTCGGCGTGCGACCACTCGTTGGAAAGTGTCGAGGGTTGAGATAACGATCTCAAGTCTCTAAGGTTCTTTAGAAGTGAGATAGGAGACACGCCGAACAACCACGAACAACAACGAACAGGAGACAGGGGTTTTTATCCTGGTTCAGGCCTCTCGGGAGAGATAATAGCCCTACGTCCAGCCTTTCTTATATATCAGGAGTGATTACAAGAGATGGCTCGATGAGACGAACGAGTCTCGGCGAGATTATGGTGTATATCAGGTGCTAAAAGCTAGATCAAGTCGTAAAACTCGTCTTGGATTGGCCCCTCAACACGCCGTAGGGCTCATTTATATAGTCAGAGCAAACCGACCTACCGAGGGAATATCGGGCCGCTAACTACAAGATCGTAACTAACTCAACGTACAAATATATCCCGAGGAGATAAGGCATACTCCTAGTCTTGGGGATCACGACTCTAATCCAATCCGGAAACCACGTCAGGGTCTTCACGTAGCCGTCTGAGTAACTCTGCTCGAGACGGACTCAAACACGATTCCTTGGTCGTTACGCACCATGCCACCGGGATGCCGTGTTCGGCAGATGCATATGGGCTAGATAGAACCTTCCAGGGAGCTGGGCCCTGGTAGGCTGTTTGATTGGGCCGTCAGGGAGTGGGCCATGGCAATGGGCCGTGATTTTATCCCCGACAGCTAGCCCCCGAGACTCAAGTGGAAGGACTCACTAGAGTGGGGTCTTCCTCTTGAGACTTCAAGTCACGAAGAGAAAAATTTTGTTGCTACAAAGACGTGTAACAAGCGACCGACCAGGATATGGTTCAACCGAACAAGACTTGTTCGGGGACCGACAGAACCGTCGAGACCGAGCAACTCATTGCGTCGAACAGGAATCACATCCGCCCAAGCGAGCACTCACCTTCGGTCTGGAATACATCGAAAAAATAGCCGTTAGCGATTCCAATGGTAACTTCGTCATGGCCAAGATGAAAGCAGCGACCGCTTTACCTAGCCGTTGTGGTAAAAACTAGCCGTTTTGTGACAAAACCGTTGCAGAGCTGCTCATCCGGACTATAAAAGCACCTAAGCGCGCGCCACCACCACTCGCCTCACGTCTTTCCTCTCCAAGCCCTAACTCCAACCACACTCAAAGATCAAGGAGCCGAACTCCACCTCCGGCTGTTCGTCAAGCCACGAAGCGCCATGGCCAAGTTCATCGGCACCACCGACCGAGGAGGACCTGATGGTGCAGGAGGAGGAAGGACACATCGACGCCGATAGGTGGAGGTCGCCGGAGAGGAGGAATCTCGAAGCCGCCGAGGAGAGTTCGTCGACTTGAGCGATTCGCCTTTGCTCGGGTTTAGGTCTCCGAGCGACTTCGCCGAGGCCTTCTTGAACATCGCCGATTGGAGGTGGCGAACCTCAATCCGAACAAAGATCCTCCAGATGGCCGTCTTCGCACACACTGTGCGAGGGCTATCTGGCATCGATCCACCGTGGGCTGTTCCTCCACTTCTATACTGAGGACGAGGAGCAGCTCCGCCGCTTGGCGCCGGGTGCTACTACCTCAAGCTCCGGGCCACCGCCGACGACGCGCCGTACCCCCGCCCACCGCTGCTCGACTCGATGGTCGGCGTGGTGGACGAGGTGGTTCTACACCAAAGCGAGCGGCGGAAGAAGCTCATCTTCACCGGGAAGGCGCCGGTGAAGGGAACGCCAATGCCTCGGCCGGAGATGACCGCCGAGGACTGGTACTTGATGAGGAAGATCGCCTCCCTCGTGAGCTTGGGGCTCACGGGCAAGGAGATCATCTGGGACTTCACAACGAACAGGATCTGTCCGCTGCGGAGAAGACCCTATCCCTTCTATAAGATAGAGGGATGGGAAGACATTTCGAGGGAGAGCACAGGTAAGTGCCTTTAAGACTCAACCTTTACTTGATAACTCATCCGAATAGGGACTAACAGGCTCTCCTGCTCGGGCAGACAAGCCAACCGACGCATGGGTGACTGAGCGGGTCGACGCCATGCTGAAGGCAGCGAAGAAAGACGGCGAGGTCACCGGCGAGGTGGCCTATACCTGTCCGCGGAATGTGCTCGTCTGCACGGCCGAGGTAATTGCTTGAACTCTGGTCCATGTTACCGGATCCGCACCGTCGTTAAATGCTAACATCCGCTTCTCCAATGCGCAAGAGGACCAACTGATCCTCGGGGGGATCGTGGAAGAGCTCTCCGGGTCGGAGAAGGAGAAGGCGAAGAAGGGCAAGACCAAGGTGGCCACAAAGCCCAAGGTGGCGGCGGAGCCGACGCGAAGCTCGCCACGACACGCCGGCCGCCAACTAGCGAAGGAACCACCCGCGGCGACGGAGCGCGCCGAGCTGACCAAGCGGGCGCGCGGTCAACCTAGAGGGAGGAGACCAAGCCCCTCCCTCCTCATCGAGCAAAGCGACGAAGAGGTAAAGAACATGACCCTTTGGCTTAGGGCGTTACACGGGCTCACCGGCCATACAAGACGGCTCTGACAGGTCGCCGGAGAGAGGAGGCTCGAGAAAGAAGTCGCGCAAGAAGGAAAAGCTTCTTGCGTGCGCGAGAGGCCTTCCACTCACCAGGAGCTGAGTTCATCGCCACAACACCCAGGGCCAAGGCGAACAAGCCGCTAAGGAGCCCCCGAGGAAGAGGCGGAAAGTCTTGGCGACGAAGAAGAAGATCGAACCCTCCACGGCAGGTATGTAGTAACAAATCTTTCGACTTTACTATCTTCCTGACTCACGTTAGGCTCAGATAACCTTCTTTTCATCACCGCCAGAGGAGATTGCCACGACGACGCCGAGGCAATCGGCGATCTCTGCCGCCGAGTACCTGCACGGTGCGTCATGGCGAGAAGATTGGCCGACCTCAAGGACAAGCCGGCGGCGTGGAGCTGCTCCGCCAGACTCGGCGTCAACTCGACGCTACTGAAGGGAGCGGTGGAAGCGGTGGAGGCGTAAGAGGCGTACGCAGCGCCCACGGACGGTGGGGCCAAGGCGATGGCTCCGCAAGTTGCCGAGTGGGACCGAGCGAGACGGTCCCGCCGGGCACTTCGTCATAGGGCAACCCATCCCCGAGGCGACGGAGATGATTGGCGGCGAGGCGAATGCCCCCGCCGAGGAGCAAGAAGAAGGCCACGGCGAGGCGCATAAGCTGCCCTGCCAGTGGAAACCCCAATGTTGCCCGGTGGGGCGACACCGACTTCGCCCGAAGGTGACCGGGCGGAAGAGGAAGAAGGGCAGGAGCGCGAGGACGAAAGTTCTCCGCCCGTCGCTCCCACCCCCGAGGAAGTACGCTCCCGCAAGATGAAGGAGCCCAGAGGACGGCGGCAAGAGCAACGCGCCCGTCGCATCCCGCATGAGCGAGGCTTCGTGACCCATGGTCTCGAAGATCGCCTGCGCCGGGGACTAAAGTGCCGGCTCGGCAAGGTAAGCTCGAAATCAAGCCTAACCCTGGTCGTGCTATATCATCGCTAAGTGGCTAAAATGACCTTCTTCCCTAGGTCTTCAAGGACACCATGGAGGACCTCAAAGAAGGCGTTACCACCGAGCGGAGCGCCGTGCTGGCGTCCCTCCGGGAGCATCTCCGGACGCGGGAAGCCGAGGCGGGTCTTCTGACCGCCAGAGCGAAGCGGCCGCGGCGAAGGTAAAGAAGTAAAAAGCTGGTTAAAGAGAAGCGATCCTCCGGCTCTTCAGAAGAGGCCGAGGAGAGCTTAGCCTTGCAGCCGCGAGGGCAAGCGTCGCGGAAAGGGAGCCGGGCCGCACGAAGTGGCCGGAGGAGCAACTCGGCGATGTGTCCCATGGTGGAAGCCGCTTTCATGGCGGACGTCAAGGAGCTCAAGGCCCGGCTTGCCAAGGAAAAGCAAACCTCCGCGGATCTCAGCGAATATCTCGACTCTGTGGGCTTCACAGAAGAGATCGAGGAGATCTGTGAGGATGGTAATCTTGAGCGATCACCAGGAGAAAAGAGTCAAAGAGCGGACTAACGGCTCAAGACTACCGAAGCGAGCGCCCCAGAAAGCGTGGATCGACCGAGCGCTTTGGACCAAGATCAAGAGGTCGAAGCTCTCAGCGTGAAGGCAACGAAACAGGCCAGGGTCAGCAAGGAGGAAGCCGATCGTCTCCGAGCTCAGGCCAGAGAGGGTTTCAAAGCCCAAGGGGAAGTCCTACGCCTCAAGGAAATGGTCGAGGAGCTCAAGGAGCAACTCGCTTCTAAGTAGCTGCAGGGCTGTAACCCAAAGGGGACTTTTGTACCTGCAACTTTTAATTAATAAAAACTTACCTTTTTCTCTGCAAAAAAGAGCAGCAAAAGAGACAAGAACGAGCGGGCAACTAAGAGCAAAGGCAACACAGCGCTAGAAAGTTTTAAGAAAACCGGAGAATGCTTAGCCTAACTCCGGCCCGTTGTGCATTTGCTCGGAAACACGAGTTTATGAACCCGAGCAGTGCACAAGAGAAAGAGCGACGCCTAGCCCCCATGCAGACGGTGCTCGAAAACACGAGTTTCTAATTCGAGGACGTGCGTAGAGAGTTAGAGCGACACCCGTATCCTGGTCGACGTATTCCAAGAATTGGTCATTAACGTAAGTTAGGCGATTCCGGAGGATAACCGGATAAGGAAAGTGCCTCTGCCGTGGAGAGCTTACGAGAGCAGACTTTGCCAAGTGGTCGCGCCAGGCGGTAAGTGCCTCTGCCGTGGAGGGCTTACAAGAGCAGACTTAGTCGCGAGGTGGAAAAACCATGTTACGCAACCTTGAGTTGTGGATCTTGTTGAAACTGGATACGAGCAGGAAAAAATCCTTAAGATTGTGGAGCCAAGTGTTCGCAAGGCCGGGCAACCATCAAGTGTTACCAGAGAAAGGGTAGTCTTGAGAAGACAGAGACGTGAAAAGGCCGCAGAAGACCGTGAGAATTTCACTATAAATGGATTGAACTTTACATGGAGCCCGACAGCCTTGGACAAACAAAGGCGCGAAGGTTGACAAACACAGAAAAGACCTACACAAAGAACTTACGAAGCTGGTCGATATTCCAAGTGCTGGTCAGCTCTCTCCCGTCCTCCATAGCAGCGTAATGCCCCTAGAAGCAAGAGAAACGACCGTGAAGCAGGCCTCCAGCCGGGAGTTAGCTTGTTGGCATTGGACAAAGTTTCGAACACGGTAGCGAGCGAGATCGCCTACCGCAAAGCCCTTAGTCGAACTGATTTGGCGGCGTGCCGGGGTAGATCTTGCTGGTAGCGCGCCATTTTGACTTGTGCCCGGTCGCGTGTGCCTTCGAGGAGGTTGAGATCGAGTAGTCGCTCTTGCTCGTAGTGAACGAAGTTGACCGAGCTCGTGCGAAGCGAACCGAGTACTATTTCGGCGGGTAGGATGGCTTCTGCACCATAGACCAATTGGAACGGAGTTTCCCTGGTTGCCCGGCTGGCCGTAGAGCGAACTGCCCAAAGGATGGAAGGAACTTCGTCAACCCAAACCTTGTTGTGCTCGCGGAGTGCCGCGAACACGCGCCGTTTGATACCCTGGACGATCTGTCCGTTAGCTCGCCGATCGCTTCCATTGCTCGTGGATGTGCTACAGGCGTAAAATGCACCTTGGTGCCCAATCGCTTGCGATATTCTTGGAATAGCTCGCTTCTGAACTGGGTACCGCTATCGGTAATCAGCTTATGGGGGATCCCAAAGCACGTGACCACGTTGCTTTTGAAGAAGCGCATAGCCGTTTTGGCGTGAAGAGACGACACAGGCTCTGCCTCAATCCACTTTGTAAAAGTGTGAATGGCGACGAGCAGGTGTGTATAGCCCTTGTACCCCTTAGGGAACGGGCCGAGCAGATCCAGTCCCCATGTGGAGAAAGGCCATGATGGGGGGATCGTTTGGAGATCTTGAGCGGGCTTATGTGCCTTCCGAGCGTGAAATTGGCAAGCTTTGCACTTTGTCACGATCTCCCGGGCATCTTGTAACGCGGTTGGCCAGTAATAGCCCATGCGAAACGCTTTGCCGACCAGAGTTCTGAAGGAGGCGTGGTTACCACAGGCACCCTCGTGTATGTCCCTAAGAAGGAACACACCCTCCTGCTGCGAGATGCACTTGGAGAGAACTCCCAGAGCACCTCGACGGTAAAGGATGCCGTCCATAAGCTTGTATGGAGCAGCACGCCTTATAAGCCGGGAACGCTCGGCTTCGTCTTCGGGCAGGGTCCCATCTGCAAGGTACCGGACAAATGGCGTTGTCCAACCCGCAGCCTGCGCGATGACGGAGACAGCACCACCTGTCTCTGTTGCCTTGTCCGGAGACGTGATTGAGGGCTTGTGAAAGTGCTCGAAGAGCACCCCTGCCGGAGCAGGTTCTTGTGAGGATCCATACTTGGACAGTTGGTCGGCCAGAAAGTTGTTCTTTCTGGGCACGAAGAGCACCTCGAAAAATCGAAAGTGCCGCTCCAACTTCCTCACTTCAACCAGGTACCGCGCCATTGAGTCATCGCAGACGGATACTCCTTGTTGACTGGTTGATGACCACCGTGAATCTCCTTCCACATCGGCCGTTGGACACCGAGCGACTTGCACGCTCTAAGACCCATGAGGAGGGCCTCGTACTCCAAGCGTTGTTAGTCGCCGCAAAGTGTAGTTGGATAGAATCTATCGAGTTGCTCTCCTTGAGGAGATGAGAATGAATCCAGCCCGAAGTTTCCAAAGATGAGCCATCAAAAACATGGTCAAGGGGTCATCGGGTTGCTCGGGAGCTTCTCAGGATTTGGGCGGCGAGTCCATTCGGTGACAAACTCAGCTAAGACACAGGACTTAATATCGATTCAGGCGACAAGAAATGAATATCAAATTCTGCCAGTTCCATTTCCCATTTAGCTATACGGCAGCCAGCTTCCTTGTTCCTTAGGATTTCTACAAGAGGAAACTTGGTCGGGACCAGTATTTGATGCGCCTGAAAATAATGGCGAAGTTTTCTGAAGGACATGAGCAAGGCGTAGAGCAGCTTTTGGACCTCAGGGTAACGCTCCTTTGATCCGTGAAGCACCTCGCTCACGTAATAAATTGGCCGTTGGATGCCTTCCCTTTCCACCGTCAAGACCGCGCTCACCGCTTGAGGCATACAGCCGAGATAGAGTAAGAGCTGCTCGCCGTGTTACGGGGTGGTCAAGACAGGTGGGTTGGACAGGTATTGCTTTAGATCTTGAAAAGATCGATCAGCTTCCTCTGTCCATTCGAAACCATTGTGCTTGCGCAGGGCCTTAAAGAAGGGCGATCTCGTTATACGACGGAAATAAACACCTTTCAGAGCGACCATCCGTCCGGTGAGGCTCTGAACTTTCTTGACGGTAGTTGGACCCTGCATGTTTTCAATGGCCTCGATTTTTTCGGGGTTGGCCGAAATGCCTTGTGAACCAATTACATAACCAAGCAACATTTCAGATCGAACACCAAAGGTACATTTCTCTGGATTTGACTTTATTTGATGCCTGGCGAGGTTACGAAACGTCTCGGCCAAGTCTTTTACATGATCTGGAGCATACTTGCTCTTTACAACTATGTCATCGATATAGACCTTCAGGTTTCTTCCGCGCTGTTCTGGAAAAGTCTTCTCCATTAAGCGCTGGAACGTGGCACCAGCATTGCGCAGACCGAAAGACATGGTCGTATAGCAGAAAGTGCCGAAGAGGGTGATGATGGCAGTCTTCTCTTCATCCTCAGGGGAGATGCTTATTTGATGATAACCGGAGTAAGTATCCAAAAACTCAAAAAGTCAAGCATCCGCGATCGCGTCGACCAATTTGGTCTATCGTGGCGGCGGGAAGTTGTCCTTGGGACAAGCGGCGTTCAAATCGTGTGATCGACACATCCTCCACTTACCGCCTTTCTTCTTTACGATGGCGGGGTTGGCCACCACTCGGTGTGATCAACCTCGCGGATGAATCCGCAATGAGCAACTTGCCGAGGTGATCTTTAATGATCCCCGCTGAATTCAAAAGCGATGAAGCTTCCGCGAACAAAGCTTTTTGTCCGCCGGACGGCCATTTGTGCTCGATAACCTCCCTTGGGACTCCGGGCATATCAGACGGCTCCCAGGCAAACACGTCTGCGTTAGATCGGACGAAGGCAATGAGCTCGCTTTCCTATTTGGGGTCCAGATTGGCCCCCAGATGAACTGTCTTGGAGGAATCATCCGAGGCAGCGGAACTTTTGGTCTCACCTGGTGAAGGGAGACCCTAGGCGTCTGTGACTTGGTCTGCGGAACTTGACCACCATGGCGGAAGCTGGTTGACAGGGCAAGGGACTGCTCGTCGCAATCTAGAGCAGCCTTGTAGTTGCCCTTGACCGTGATCACACCGTTGGGGCCCGGTATCCTCACGCAATGGTATCCATGATGGGACACGGCCATGAACTTACCAAGAGATGGCCGGCCCAGAATCGCATTGTTCGCGGAAGGGAAATCGACCACGTCAAACGTGATCAACTCCGTCCGGAAGTTGCTTGGACTGCCGAAGGTAACAGTGCGAACAATCGCCCCAATGGTGAAACAGCTTCCGGGATGATGCCGAGAAAGGCATCGCGACCTCTTTAAGCTTGGGCGAGGAATCGCATCTCGTCCAAGACCTTAGCAGAGAGCAAGTCCAAAGCGCTCCCGCCGTCGACCAAAACACGGCCAACTCTGGCGTTGCTGATGGTCGGAGCGACCACCAGTGGGAGCCGCTGAGGCTTGGTCATCCCAGTGGGGCAATCCTCCTGAGAGAAGGAGATGGGGACCTCGGTCCACTTCATCGATTCGGGCTGAGGCTTGCCCTTTCCAAAGTGTCACAAAGCTGGTTCCAACAGCTGATGGAACCTTCTTGCTGATTGAACAGCCATGTCCGAGCAGCACCCTCAAGGACAGTCGGGAGGTAATTTGCCATGACAAGCTCGTCACCCCCGGCCGCTATGATGGCCGTAGCGTAGATGGAAAGGAATTCCTCTGAGTTCTGGGTCCCATTGTATCTTTCCATGTGTTCGGGCTTGAACTTCGAGGGCCACCTTCCCCGGCAGAACCTAGCCTTGAGAACGCGTTGGTCCTGTTGGTCGGAGGAACTCTTGCTGAGCGGGAGGTTTCTGCTTGGAGGAACTCTCTCCGTGATAAGCCCCCACGCTCCTTCCTTGTGGTCGCGACAACGCGCTCCTCGCGAGGGGATCCTCCGTGATCCTCGAGCGCACGCTTACCCCTGTGGTCGCGATGACTACGGGAACTTGGCGAACGGCGGCGACACGGGCAGCTTGCTCGTGGACAGTGATCCTTCGACGGTGACGGTGGTCACGCGATCGATCGGATCGCTCATTGCCCGAATCCACCCGGGCAGGCTCGATGTGGTGTCCGGATGAGGCTTCACCTAAAGACTTAAGGCCGTTGGCCAACTTCTCGAGGTAAGAAGCCACAACGTCGCCCACGAGGACGAGATTGTCCTGGTGAGTGGATCTAATCACGGTAGCCAGGGCCTGGAGTCGCTCTTGGCTCTGCTCCAGGGGCCCTGGGATCCCCGAGACATCCGCGTCTTGCCCGATCGGAGTCTGGACACGCGGGGATTCTACCCGGCGGTGAACTTCTGCGGGGGTCTTGGCGAGGAGTCGCGAGGCGGGTTACGTCGCTGACGTTTGCGCTGGTCGCGTATTTGCGCCAGAGTTTGGTTGATGGACTCGTCAAAAGTGCGGCGAACAACATCTTGCTCGCGAGCAGCTAATGCAGCCTCATCTGGATGCCGAGCAGAACCGATATGCTCGATCTCTCCGGCCGTCGGGACCTGCGCAGGATTCGAAGCCCCTGCGCTGGTGATGTTGACGACGCGGTGGCCGTGCGATTGCGCGCTAGACGGTGTCATCACTGTGTCGCCACAGGAGGAATCCACCGACATAGCCTTGGAATCTGATAGATCTAAACCAGCGTAAAGATCATCAGCTCTGTATTCATCGTCAATGACGGGAGCTCGACCTGAGACCATCTCGGGCGTATCCGAAACTTCATCTCGCATACGAGACATCGATCTAGGTTGGTAAGATTGTTTCGAGCTGGCAGGGGAAGAAACATCCTGCCCTTCTGAGTCGTAGCCCTGAGGAAGAATCTCTGTATCGCTGACGGAGGTCGACATGTTCGATCTGCGTATCCCCACGGACGGCGCCAACTGTCGAGGGTTGAGATAACGATCTCAAGTCGCTAAGGTTCTTTAGAAGTGAGATAGGAGACACGCCGAACAACCACGAACAACAACGAACAAGAGACATGGGTTTTTATCCTGGTTCAGGCCTCTCGGGAGAGATAATAGCCCTACGTCCAGCCTTTCTTATATATCAGGAGTGATTACAAGAGACGGCTCGACGAGACGAACGAGTCTCGGCGAGATTATGGTGTATATCAGGTGCTAAAAGCTAGATCAAGTCGTAAAACTCGTCTTGGATTGGCCCCTCAACACGCCGTAGGGGCTTTGTTTATATAGTGCAGAGCAAACCGACCTACCGAGGGAATATCGGGCCGGGCTAACTACGAGATCGTAACGAACTCAACATGCCAAATATATCCCGAGGCAGATAAGCCATACTCCTAGTCTTGGGGATCACGACTCCTAATCCAATCTGGGAAACCACGTCCGGGTCTTCACGTAGCCGTGCAGAATTCCTGTTCGAGACGGACTCAAACACGATTTCTTGGCCGTTACGCACCATGCCAGTCAAGATGCTGTTCGGCAGGATGCATATGGGCCAGATAGAACCTTCCAGGGAGCTGGGCCCTGGTAGGCTGTTTGATTGGGCCGTCAGGGAGTGGGCCATGACAATGGGCCGTGATTTTATCCCCGACATAAAGCTTAGGAGATAAGCTTTCCAATGAATCCAGCCCCACATCTAAATTCATCCAGGAATGTCAGGAAAATGTAGAACAATATTTCGGACCAGAAACTCAGGGTACTACGTCACCGTATTTTGGGCCTATAGCCCATGTATCACTACGGTTTGGTGGTGGCTCTCCCCTTGGGCGCCCCACTACCACTGGCCGTAGCTATATATGTAGCCGTTAGTACTCTTCTATCCTTAGGTTTTGTTGTGTTTTGGTTGACCCCGTGTGCGTCCCTCCTCGTTTTCGCGTGTGTCGACTAGACCACCCGTGATGAGAAAAATATTCTCACCCATGTTTGAGTTATTGGATTAAAATTGTTATCATCTTGTTCTTGCTTGTTCTCGATTGCAGCAGGTTCAAGGATCGATCGGGTTTCGACTTGGTTGATCGGTTCAGCGAGGTGACGTTGCGATTGCTTGGTTGCTGATTTTGTGGTCAGTAGCCGATCCATCTACTTCGTTGTACACCAAACCGACGTATCATTTCTCACCAGAAGATCGGGCCAATCTAGTGCACATCAGTCATCTTCCTTTTACCAACAGAGAGGATGGGAGGCACGGTCGGTGGTTTCATGTACTATGTCGACGCCCGAGAAGAAGAAGCTGTTAGAATAATTATGGGGTTGGCCCATTTAATTATTTTAATAGAAATTCCAAGAGGCCCATTTAATACTAAACCGTTCGGGAAATTGGGAGGAGAATATCTCAACTTAAATAGTTGGATTGTGGTTCTCCCAATTAAGAAAAGAGAGAAAAGAGAAAGGCGTGGGTGTGGCGTGGCGTGTCGAAAGCAGGCGAGCTCTCCCGAGCCGGCGATCTCTCCTCGGACGCAGGCGAGCTCTCCCGAGCCGAGGCGATCTCTCTCGGACGCAGGCGAAGCTCTCCCTTAGCAGGCGATCTCTCCCGAGCACGGCGACCTCTCCCATAATAAGCGACTTAATGGTGGTGTAATGGCGTCCGATTACGTAGCAGACGACTTAATGGCCAGATGTAATGACGTCTGTTACTAGTGCTTGATGGTGTCTAGGTTCGACGAATCTTCTCTTCCTGGCGCCTATAAAAGCATGAACTCCTCGCCCTGTGAAAAAGGCGCTCGCTCTCAAGAGCTCTCTCTCTCCCGCACATTCCATACTTCCATCTGTAGCGCTGCCGTTTTGCATTCCCGCCTCTGTTTCCTTGCGCGCACAAGGAGCCGAGGAAGCGAGCCTCGGAACCTCGTCCTTCTCGAGATCCCTTTCGGGATAGAAGGCCGATAAGGTTTTTGGGGAGCGTTCTCACGCGACTGCTCAAGCCTGGGTCATTGCGAGGAAGCACCTGTACATCTACACTGCACCGACGTTCGACTGCATCGATCTCTACACTGCATCAACACTTCACTGCAACAACTTGTGATCGACTACATCAACCGTCATGGCGGCTGAGAATGTGCAAGTCATTCCTCCTTGGCCTTTTGTACTGCGTCTGTAGTGGGCTGCGGCCCGGCTCAAGGGTATATTTGTTTATACCGTGCCTTTATTTGGCTTGTTTCTTGTTCATTAGCCTTTGTGTATGAGATAGATAATTCGTTATTATCTAGTACCTTTGGTTATGAACTTGAAATATTCAATTGGTTAATTATGATTTACCTAATTTTGTGGATTAAAATACTTAGAAAATTTCTAATATTTCCAACACTCCAAAAACCTTATCCTAGGAATTTTACAACTCTGGTTTATTTGCCGCTTAAATAGCGGTATTTGTGGCACAAATTACAAGCGTTAGCGCCAAGATGATTTTATGGTTGGCGCCATGAGCGTGTATCACGTTCGCATAAGGCAAGCCACGGTAGGAAGGAGGGCTCTCTCTGGCGGGAGAGTGTCTTGGCGGTGCGGATAACTTGTTTAGAGGCACCGTGATTAGCGTTTTGGGAGAAAATCTTGTTGATGTGTATATGATTTTGCCTAGTGGTAAAGAAATGTGGGATGCACTTGAGGCAAAATTTGGAGTTTCAGCGGGTAGCGAGCTCTATGTCATGGAGCGGTTTCATGACTACAAGATGGTCGATGACCATTACGTAGTAGAACAAGCTCATGAGGTGCAAGCTATCGCAAAAGAACTTGAGAATTTTAAATGTGCATTGTCCGACAAGTTTGTGGCGGGATGCATTATTGCAAAGCGCCATCTTCTTGGAGGATTTTGCCACTACTCTAAAACACAAGAGACAAGAGTTCGGTGTTCTTTGGTCTCATTGGGTCTCTAGATGTTGAGGAGAAGGCGAGGGCAAAAGATACACGTGGGAAAGGAAGTTCTAGTGCCAATGTGGTACAAAAGAAAACCTTTCAATTCAACAAGAATAAAAACAAGTCCGAAAAGCGACAACAAGAACAAAGCCAATCAAACTACTAGCTTCAAGAAGAAGAAGAATAAAGGGAAGGAAGCGCTTTATGCGTAATGGTGCGATCCTTTGGGTTAAGGATTGCCACGATCGTAAAGACAAGCGAAAAAGTCCGCCAACATTGTTATTGGCAATACTTAGGCAGAACATCTGGGTATGTAACGATTACTCTAGTGTTCTTTCGTTATGTCGTTCACTGATTGGTGGATTGACACGAGGGCCAATATACATGTTTATCTTTGATAGATCCTATTTTCTTCTTACCGGTCGCAGGGCTGCCTCCGTGTTGATGGGGAATGGGTCGCAGACATTTATGCGTGGAGTCGGCCTTTGTTGACTTGAAATTTACTTGAGCAAGGTCGTGCGACTAAGGAACGTACAACATGTGCCCGCGATAAATAAGAACCTTGTCAGCGGATCTCTATTATGTAGAGATGGTTTTAAGCTAGTTTTTGAATCCAATAAATGTGTTATTTCCAAGTTTGGAAATTTTATTGGAAAAGGCTATGAGGCGGAGGCTTGTTCCGCTTATCTTTGATGGACATGAATAATGAGATTAATCATGTTTGTGATCATGGGACTAATGTTTGGCATTCACGACTTTGTCATGTTAATCTTGGTTGTATGATGCGGATGGCCGGTATGGATTTAATCCCAAAATTTACCCAAGTCAAAAGTTCTAAGTGTCAAGTGTGTGTGCAATCTAAGCAAACTCATAAGCCTCACAAGGCGGAGAGGCGTAGAAACTTGTCACCATTAGAACTAGTTCATACCGATTTGTGCGAGATGAGCGGGGAGTTGACGAAGGGTGGTAAGAGGTATTTCATGACTTTGATTGATGATTCTACTAGATTTTGCTACGTGTATTTATTAAAGTCTAAAGATGAGGCTTTTCACTATTTTAAGATCTATAAAGTCAAGTCGAGAACCAACTTGATAGGAAAATCAAGCGGGTTAGGTCGGATTGTGGTGGAGAATATTTTTCTAGTGATTTTAATAAATTCTACGAGGAACTTGGAATAATCCATGAGAGGACGCCTCCTATTCTCCCCGATCAAGCGGGGTTGCCGAAAGAAAGAACCGTATTCTAAGCGATATGGTTAACGCCATGTTAGAAACATCGGGACTTTCAAGGAATGGTGGGGTGAGGCTATATTGATTGCTTGTCATGTCCTAAGCAGGTTCCTGCAAAGAATAAAGAAATCACACCATTCGAGGAATGGGAGAGAAAAGATTAAATCTCACTTATTTACGTGCTTGGGAAATTTGTTTGGCTAAGGTTAATGTGTACATCCCAAAAAGCGTAAACTTGGACCAAAAACCGTTGATTGTGTCTTCATTGGTTATGCTTTTCACGGTGTTGGATATAGGTTCTTAATAGTGAAATCAAAGTACGATATGTATGAAGGTACAATCTTAGAGTCAATGATGCCACATTCTTTGAGGACATATTCCCTATGAAAGAGACACTTAGCTCATCTGGCCAAGAATCTATCTTCTCTCCTAAACCTTCCACTCCTATACAAATTGAACTCACTTTTGAGGAAAATTCAATAGATGAAGACAATGAAGTAACTCGAAAGAGTAAGAGACAAAAGACATCAAAGTCTTTTGGTGATGACTTCATTGTATATCTAGTGGATGATACTCCAAGAACCATTGAGGAGGCTTATTCATCTCGGAATGACTATTGGAAGGAAGCGGTCAGAGTGAGATGGATTCCATCTGAGCAATGGAACTTGGGAAGTTATTGATCGTCCATATGGGTGTAAACACATGTAGGATGTAAGTGGGTGTTCAAGAAGAAGTCGAGGCCCGATGGTACAATTGAAAAGTACAAGGCAAGGCTTGTGGCCAAGGGTTATACCGAGAAAGAAGGCGAGGACTTCTTTGATACTTACTCACTGTTGCGGATTGATCACTATTAGAGTACTACTATCCATGGTGCCTCCTACGATCGATCGTTCATCGGATGGGCGTAAAGGCGGCTTTCCTTAATGGAGAGTTGGAAGAGGAAATCTATATGGATCAGCCGGATGGATTTGTAGTAAAGGGTCATGAAGGAAAAGTGTGTAGGTTGTTGAAGTCTTTGTATGGCCTTAAGCAAGCACCTAGCGATGTACGAGAAGTTCGACAGAACTTTAACATCTCGCCGGCTTTGTTGTGAATGAAGTCGACAAATGTGTGTATTACCGTTATGGTGGGGTGAAGGAGTGATTTTGTGTGCGTATGTTGATGACATCTTGATCTTGGGACGAACCTTAATGTGATTAAGGAAGTCAAGGACTTTCGTCATGAATTTTGAAATGAAAGATTTGGAAGTAGCGGATGTCATCTTAAACATTAAATTGTTAAGAGAAGATGATGGTGGGATAACTCTTGAGCAGTCCCATTATGTGGAAAAGGTGTTGAATCGCTTTGGTTTTAGCGATTGTAAACCTGCTCCAACGCCATATGATCCAAGTGTGTTATTACGAAAGAACCAGCGTATAGCAAAGGATCAATTGAGATATTCCCAAATCATTGGTTCATCGATGTATTTAGCTAGTGCAACAAGACACGATATCTCGTTTCTTTGTGAGCAAACTTAGCGGTTTGTTTCAAATCCGGGAGATGATCATTGGCATGCTCTTGAGAGAGTGATGCGCTATCTAAAGGGGACATCAAGTTATGGTATTTACTACACCGGGTACCCAAGGGTATTAGAGGGTTATAGTGATTCAAACTGGATATCCGATGCTGATGAGATAAAAGCTACAAGTGGATTTGTATTCACATTGGGTGGTGGAGCTGTTTCCTGGAAGTCTTGCAAGCAGACCATCTTAACGAGGTTTACAATGGAAGCAGGACTCACAGCATTGGACACTGCCACTATGGAAGCCGATTGGCTGCGTGAACTTGTGATGGACTTACCGGTGGTTGAAAAACCGGTGCCTGCTATCCTTTTGAACTGTGACAATCAGACGGTAATTGTCAATGTGAATAGTTCAAAGGATAACATGAAGTCATCAAGGCACGTTAAGAGGCGATTGAAGTCTGTCAGGAAGATGAGAAACTCCGGAGTTATAGCATTGGACTATGTCCAGACGGCTAAAAACCTGGTAGATCCCTTTACAAAGGGACTATCACGGAATGTGATAGATGAAGCATCAAGGGAGATGGGCTTGAGACCCATATGAAAGTCATGTCTTAGTGGTAACTCATCCTATTTGATCGGAGATCCCGTGAATTAGGATGTTGAAACAAGCTAGTGACTGGCTGAGAGGAGAGTACTTTTGTACTTAACCCACTCCGTTTGAGATGCACTACTCTCCTATTCGTATGGCGGGTTGGTTATACCTTAATGTGTTCCGAGTGGCTTTTAATAAAGCGAGATGTTGTCTCTGAGAACATCTTATGAGGAATACACCTATATGAGCTCACTGCTAGTCACAGTCTATGAGATTGGGTGATCTCTAGAGGCTCATGAAAGGCAAAGGAGTATGACTTATACGCTCCAAACCGAGGGGATGCATTTAGCAGCCTAGTATCAGTAAAGGACTTTGGTGAAACTCGTTCGCACAAAAGCTGTCAATTCAAGGCTTAGTCCATTGTTGAGTTGTGGATGAGTGTAACCTTTGTTCTAGGTGGAAGTTCAACTTAACGGTCTCCATCGAAACACCGGTATATCAAACTACGATTGGGCGAGAGTATTTCAAATGTGCCTGTGAAATTTGGTGGGGATTGTTAGAATAATTATGGGGTTGGCCCATTTAATTATTTTAATAGAAATTCCAAGAGGCCCATTTAATACTAAACCGTTCGGGAAATTGGGAGGAGAATATCTCAACTTAAATAGTTGGATTGTGGTTCTCCCAATTAAGAAAAAGAGAAAAAGAAAGGCGTGGGTGTGGCGTGGCGTGTCGAGCAGGCGAGCTCTCCCGAGCCAGGCGATCTCTCCTCGAACGCAGGCGAGCTCTCCCGAGCCAGGCGATCTCTCCTCGAACGCAGGCGAGCTCTCGAGCAGCAGGCGATCTCCCCGAGCAGGCGACCTCTCCCGTAACCGGCGACTTAATGGCTGGTGTAATGGCGTCAGTTACGTAGCAGACGACTTAATGGCGGATGTAATGGCGTCCGTTACTAGTGCTTGATGGTGTCCAGTTCGACGAATCTTCTCTTCTGGCGCCTATAAAAGCATGAGCTCCTCGCCTGTGAAAATGGCGCTCGCTCTCAAAGCTCCCTCTCTCCGCACATTCCATACTTCCATCATGTATTTGCGCTGTTTTGCATTCCGCCTCTGTTTCCTTGCGCGCACAAGGAGCCGAGGAGCGAGCCTCGGAACCTCGTCCTTCTCGAGATCCCTTTCGGGATAGAAGGCCGATAAGGTTTTGGGGAGGCGTTCTCACGCATTGCTCAAGTTTCCAGGTCATTGCGAGGAAGCACTCAGACATCTACATCAACACCGACGTTCATTTGCATCGATCTCTACACTGCATCAACACTTCACTGCAACAACTTGTGATCGACTACATCAACCGTCATGGCGGCTGAGAATGTGCAAATCATTCCTCCGCCAGCGCCTGTGCCTGCGCCTGTAGTGGCTGCGGCTCCGGCTCAAGGGTATATTTGTTTATACCGTGCCTTTATTTGGCTTGTTTCTTGTTCATTAGCCTTTGTGTATGAGATAGATAATTCGTTATTATCTAGTACCTTTGGTTATGAACTTGAAATATTCAATTGGTTAATTATGATTTACCTAATTTTGTGGATTAAAATACTGAGAAAATTCCTAATATTTCCAACAGAAGCAACAACCCTTCTGTTGACACCAGAAAATAGCCCATCAAAATTATTTGTCGAAACTAGGAGCTGATAAAGATTGAAAGCTAATGAAGTCCAAAAATGTTGGCGCATGCCAAGAACCTGAGCGGAAAAGGCTGACATGGGCCAAATAGTTGACAAGCTAGAAGACGGAATGTCGAATTAATATCCCATTGGAAGAATCAGCCAAAGGCGTGTCGAACAAATATTTGGAAAAATACCCGAAATAATCAACAGTTAAATAAAAATTAATAAAATAATCCACTGTAAAAGGAAATTACGAAATTATCCTCGGATCCCGCCACCCGGCGGCGGCCGCCATCACAGACGGCTGGAATGAGCCGCCGCCACCGACGGTCACAGCTGAAGCCGCCACCCGGGGTGGCGGGCTCACCGCCGCCACCGGGACGGCCATGACTCACCGCCGCCACCCGGGGTGGCTGCGCCCCGCTTATCCCTAATTAACCGGCTGCCGACAAAGCAAGGCGTAAAAAAATATTAAAATAATGTTCCACCGACAAAATAGTGTCGAAAAAATAATAAAAAATCCTCACCGACAAAATAGTGTCCAAAAATAATAAAATAATTCTCACCGACAAAATAGTGTTGAGTTTTAATTAATCAAATAGTAATTGCATGATTTACGCTAATTAATCTTGATTAGAGTCACAGTGATCACAAAATTGATTCTATATATATCGCGTCGTGCGTTCGCTTCACACACATGACACTCTCGCTTTGATTAATTTCACACACGCAGGCTTCACACGCAGAGCGGCCTTCACACACGCACTCTCTCGCTTTCGGTTCACACACACGCCTTGAGCTTCACATGAGTAGCCTTCACACACTCACTCTCGCTTTCAGTTCTTGTCGATTCGTTCGATTCAGGTATATTATTCACGATACCTCGGTTGAGGATTCATCGAGTGTGACTTCGCTAATATTTTATGCTTTCAGCGTGAGGAATATTTTGGAATTTAAATTTGATGTACTTGCTAAATTAGTGTTATTATGATGCGTATATGCAAGAGTTAATTTTGACATAATAATATTCTATGCTAATATTATTTGCGGTGTTGTATGCTAATCTTGCCATATTAGTACTTAATATTGCATGTATATATTGATATGTGAGGGCTATCTGATTATACTGATGTTGGCATAGTATGTTGTTAATGGTAATTAAACTAATCACCATCATGTAATTAATTAATTAAACTAAGCACCAGCATTTAGGTCTTGCTTTTATTTTGTTATTAATTTTGCACATAAGCACCGTATACGCACCAATTTCAGTGAAGCGAAACAAGCATACACGATTCTGAAGGTAACAAGTACATACGGTGATAGTTTAATATGACCACTTAATTTCGTATATTCTGTGTAATTTACACGCTTGTTTTAATTTTTTCAGGAACTTTGAACCGATCGATCTTATAACCGTCAGGTACGCATTTTATAGTTAACATAAACTTGTTGTGTTAGGTTAATTTAAAATATGATTAGTGATTAATTAGTTCTGTAAGGAGAGAAAATGATGTACAAATATAATGGAAATTAGTGAATTTTTATACATGTATATATGAATGTTTAAATTTTAATTGCACGTACGGCGCAAAATTATGATATTGTTATTTGTAGATGCAAACATTACGATTGAGGGCATCAAGACAAATCAAACAATTGGATGCCCGCTTTTGGATGTTCCTTGCCGTCTTGGGACTATTGCCGTGGGCACTCACCATTAATGGGTCCCACAAGGAAATGACCGTCGACACCGCTACCAAGACTAGACCGGGCCTTATCACGCCTTTGGTCGATCCGTGGCGTCTGAGACGACACGTTCCACTACCGGTCGGTGAGATGACAATTACATTGAAGGATGTGGCCATGCTCACGGGGTTGCCCATCTCGGGCGGGTCTTCGTTGTCAACAAACCAAGCGAGCAAACATGGAAAAATTATATCGAAGAAAGGTGAGTGTCTACTTTTCACTTGCAAATTTGTAATTAGTACATAAATTTACCCTATGAAATATTATTCTAAATCTGCGAGTTTGAAGTTGAATATAATGGAAGCGACCGGTGTTTCGATCTCATGGCTCGAGCACCTTGGCGAGGCTGGTCGTGTCGATCCAATCTTGAAGAAGCGATCGTCTGCGGCATTACGAGGTGTATCTGTACTACCTCCTCGCATGGCGTCATGTTCACAAATGGCAGCGGTGATTGTATACCCCCTCACCTAGTCTTCGTAGCTCGAGAGCTATGCAACGAAGCTTTATTTAATGAGGACTACGAGAAATGCAGGTTGGGGTCTGCCGTATTGGCGATACATACCGGGAGTTATGTGTCGCATGCCATCGGTCGACCCGAATGCGATGTTTGGGGTTGTCCTCTCCTCATCAATTATGGTCGTGGAGTTATTTGCCACTAAATCGTCCAAACACGCCGATGCGATACTATCTGTTCATGTAGGCGCCGATTTGACCCCGGCATGTAGACCAACAATGGGATATAGATGGTTGCATGCGAAGTTGCGATGGTGAGAGAATTAGTAGGCAGGCGTCTTACGCGGCTTGTGTCGGACCTAGACCTTACGGTACATGACCAAGTTACGTGGGAACCATTACGCCATCGGCAACCTATGATATTGCCACGGGGGCTTTGCTGGCTATGCGTGTCTTGAGAGTGTAGACTATTGGATGACGACACATTATCTAGTGCGCATGAATGCCGTCGAAGGATACTCGCGGAACGCGTTCAGCGGCAATTTGGCTACCGCAAACATTTCCACTTCCACCGCTTTCGGCATCCGGGCAACTCCATGGGTATGCATCATAAGTTAAATATTTGAATATATTTGTACCACTCATAATATAAGCGTACAAGTGTTTTTTCAGACTTAGTTCAACCGGCGCAATCGTGATTGGGCCCCGTCCTGCGCCCACATCGGCGGTGGTGAGTTATCTTGACGAAGTGTGGTACCTGATGGAGCAGCGCACGAGGCGATATTTGGGGTACATGGAATGGTACCGCCCAAGGACCGAGATGTCGACTTGCGATACCACGAGCGGCAAAGGCGGCACCGCTCGACAACGAGGTTATGCCCAGCGAGTCCATGTTCGTACGGCGTGCGCTCTCCGATAGTTTCATCTATATTGCGTACTTCATACCTCCTTCCGAATACCATATGACATGGTTGATGCGGAACCACGAGAGGCGATTCGTTGCATGGCCATGCAGCGGAGCTTATATCGCAAAAACGCGGACCGCCAATCTTCTTCAAATTCATTGAGGCCCTCATTAGAAGGCGGGATCTCGGCCACGGGAGCGATTAGGGGTCGGCGGGCATAGATCGCAAGACAGATCGCGAAAGGATACCCGATCCGAGAAGAATCATGCACCGCATAACCGAAGTCACCACCTCCTCCAAGATGTCTGCTGCTCTGCGAGATCACGATCCATGGACGGCGTACACCACGGGTTCAGTTCCACGCCGACAATCTCAACCTCCCGAGCCTCTACATCGACACCCTTCCAACACAGCGCCCACCATTCTTCAACTCCGGTGGGCGAGTCACGAGGAGGATTGATATTAACGTGGCGCCGTCTTGAAACCTCGATGACTATCGCGACACACAAGATACCCAATTTGATGCAAATTGGGCAAACATGGGAGGATCAATCTTTGGATAGTGCATTTGCATCCAACCTTAGCTTTTAAGATATCTTGGCGGATGCAACATTCCTATACCAGATCCGACCACGACTGGGGGTCTAACTGGCAAACTTCCCATGGGGTCCCTTCAAATTTGCAACACGGGGAGCAAACCCCCTATGCGGTCCCTCCACAGGTTGTGCACGGCCAAGCCACCCCTTATGAACAAAGCATGATGGGGGGTTTTCCATATTTTGGTGGGTCTGCGTACGCCATAAGTTCACAGCCTGGGTATATCCCAACCGCGGACCAAACTGATGATCAAATTCGGTTTGGACCTTCTCAGGCTGCTGGACAGCGTACGACGCATCCACCTGACCATTACACCCCAAGTGCATACACGACAAGGGGTCGTCGGCGCTAAGTGTAATAATGTAATTGATGGACTTATGTTATTATGTGCATTCGGCGGTTTGGCCATGAAATTATTCTCCATACAATTATTAACATTGCATTGACCATTATGGCGATTAGTGACGTTGCATTTACTACTACTTCGCACTTACCACATACCGTTAACAAGTCTATGCACGACACGTCTATTCACATGACAAGATTCACTTTACGTGTATTTAATGTTTTTATTTATCTCATAGCTTCTAACTTTACAAAATTTAGTTTGCCGTACAACGACTATTAACACTTGCTAAAATTTTAAATTTGCAATTTTGTAAAATTACATACAATTTTGAGTTTTAAAATGTATATTCACATGCTTATACATGTATCAAATTTTACTTCGCCCATATATTTATCATATATATTAAAATTATAGGGAGAAGCTATCCGGTCACATGTGTATATAAATATATCTATATTATACATATATTATAATGTATATATGCCATATGCTATCCGGTCACATGTGTATATAAATATCATACGTACATGCAACGTGGCATGGGAGAAAGGTCTAGGTCATTGTGGTCGTGGTTCATGTCATTGTCATCTTACGAGCTCCTTGCCTTTGGAAAAATTGTGGGAGGCTTTCTTGACGAAACCTACCTCCCAACGTAAATTATTTTATACATGCCATTTTACTAATCAATTATCAATAAAATTACCGCCACCTACTACATATTATCAATAAAATTATCAATAAGGTGCAGCGAGAAGCGTGTGCGTGTGTGATCGTGGTTCATGTCATTGTCATCTTACGAGCTCACTGCACTGAAAAAATTGTGGGAGGCTTTCTTCCAACGAAACCTACCTCCCAACGTAAATTATTTTAGACATGCCATTTTACTAATCAATTATCAATAAAATTACCGCCACCTACTACATATTTTTGGACAACTATAATAATTTAGTATATATTTATCATATATTTATATTAAAATATAATATTAGTAAAATGGGGCAATATACATATATAACACATGCTGTATATACACATATATCACATGCAATCTGGGCAAGAGGCATGGCCACCAGGAGGTGGCGGCGGCTGGCTGGCCGTCGGGTGGCGGCGGTGGCGCCGGCCACCCGGTGGCGGCGACTCGCGCCAACCACCAGTGGTGGCAGACTCAGCTGCGGCCGTCGGTGGTGGCGGCTCATTGCAATTGCCGTGCCGATATGGCCGCCACCCGGGTGGCGGGACACGAGGATATTTTCGTAATTTTCTTTTACAGTGGATTATTCTATTAATTTTCTATTTTACTGTTGATTATTTCGGGTATTTTTCCCAAATATTTTAGCTTATATATACCAACTTTTGCATGTACATACTCTTTTGTTTTAGCTTTCTAAGTTTATCTGTAGATCAATTTCGTGTTGTTTTAGAACTTTAGTACTTTAAAAATGTCCTTTCAGGGCGTTTAAAGGGACCAACACTTCATACAACAAAACTTACTTTTTTGTCTTTTATTGGTTTTATTGTAACATTTTGAATCCGATTGATTTCACTAAAAAAATTCTACCCTCAAGTGGAGCTGTCTCAACGTAAGTCGATCCTTTACCGGTGCTCACCTTGCAAACTACACTGTCATATACCTTGTATCTACCCTTCTCACAAGTATCACTGCTTTGATTTAGGCCGATTAGATTCTTGTATTTATCAATGTGCATTTACTGATATAAGCTTGTTATAAATAGGTTTTAGTGTTCAGTAGTTTTTTTTATCTTTTATCTTGCTCTATCGCCTTATCGAATAGCCGTAGATTTATTCGCTGGTGTTTTGCTTCAGCAAGCACTAGTCAGGTGTGTCGGCATATAAGCCGATAGTGCTACTAATCTAGGGAATTTTACCAATTTTTGTCATTTTTCAGGTTAAATTGACTTGCAGGACTAGAACCCTATTTTTTGTGTTGCCCAGGAGACACGTTTTTAGCCTATGTTACAATTTATTATTTATGTCAACTTTTCGCATCAACACCTTCATTTTCGGGATGATGTCGAGTATCCTCTTTGTTCACTGTCTTAGGCTTTGTTCTTTTTAACATATCATACCGTTGGGTATTACTGTAGCAAATTTTGTTATTTTTATATAGCCTATATGTTGAGATAATTTGTAACAATTTTTTCGTGACTTTTAGCACTTCTTCTAAAGATCCTAAAACTATTTTTTTTATAATCTTTAGACCTCATTTCGAGGGCTCTCAAATTCACTACAATAATACGCCAACACAACGATACGTTGAAAAGAACAAGGCTAACTATCCCGTAGAAGAGGCAAAAATCGCCCAGGGTCTGCTCCACGTCGGCCAATGACCACACGTGGAGGGGTAGCCTCTCGATACAGAGATGGGCGCGGAGCCACCATGTCTTGGTGATAGTGTGAGCATCATCTTGCCACGCATGAACAGCGAAGGCAGTACCGGCGATGCAAAGCACTCGCATGTCGAGGACCAGCTCTCGCTGCACCGGGTAGTCAAACAACGCGAAGAAGCTCTCGAGATGATGATCGCTAACTCGCAGGTTGTGGAATAAGACTCCGAGCTGTTGGAGCGCACGGGCGACATCTTCCACGACAACCCTATGTTGCTCCTCCCGAGTGACCAGGACAATGCCCTGGCTTCGGAGGCGAAACAGCGGGTGTTCAATGGTGGAAGCAAATCCTCTGCCGTTGTAAGCGTAAAGACAGAGGTGCACTGTAGCAAATAGGTCAAAAGGCATGGGTACTGTAGTAAAATGAACTGTTCATAGTTACTGTGCAAAAAAACACTGTTAAAAAATACTGTTTACTTTCCACTATTTTGCACTGTTCACAGTATAAAGGCACGGTTACTGTTCATTCTCTGCCTTCGTAACCAACGGCACAGGATAAAATTTCGTTCAATGGTGGGAGAGACCACGACAATGGCAGTGCCGTACTCTGGCCTCTGCGGGCTGATAGGGTGCCGGACTGCCGGTTAGGGGGCTTTTTTATAACCAATGCGACGCAGTGCAGGAGTAACCTCAGTTGGTGGTGCGCCGCGCGTCGGCCTTGAAGACGACGATGAAATCAGTGAGGTCACTCAATGATTCATATGAATTTTCCGACCAAAAATTCTATATGTCTATTATATGATATTTCTATATATATAGAATATGATATCTAATATGTCACCCGATTTGTCAAAGGGATTGGATTGGTGACTTACCAATTCACTTATATTTCAACACTCCCCTGCACGTGGAGGCTCCTCCAGGCATCAAACGTGGAGGCTCCCCCAGGCATCAAACGTGGAATAGAGTGGGCGACTTATTTAATTGCGCTAGCTAGGACTCGAACTCGAGACCTCTGGCTTCGATACCATATTGAGCTGCATGCCCTAACCAATTCACCCAAAAGCCTAAGCTGATAGGGAAAGAAGGGCAATTCACTTATACTTCAACACTCTTAACGACACTGCCTTCATTGATGGCTACAAGGAGCAAGCAGCTCATTTGGCGATCGAAGAGTAGGAAGAACAGAGTGGCCAAAGTTCCCTTTAGGGGCTCATTTGGGAGAGCCAATCCCCGCCGGGATCCTGGTCAAATACTGAAACGGCCAACCTGCGGGGCAACATTTCCTTGGGTCAACTAATGGCGCATTTGGAAGCCCATTTACCCTAGTTAATTAGTGCCGATCCGTCCGGGGATCCACGGGGAATCGATCCCCGCCCCTGGACTCGAGAAATCTTTTCGCCTCGCGTCCTCCTCGCGTCGATCCTCTCGACTCCACCCGATGGAGCGCGTCGGCAGCCGGAGCAGGTGCTCTTCTTCCGGTGGAGCGCGCCGGTGGTCGCAACAAACGACACAGCCAATCTCCATCGCGTCCCCCTCCCCCACAGCTCCTTTTTTTCTCCCTCTGTTTCCACGGGAAACTAGGGTTCGCACCACCGGCTCCACTGCTCTTCCATCGCTGCCACCATCTCCACTGCGGCGACTTCATCCCAGCAACGTCAAAGTCCGTCTGCAAACTCTCCTCTCCCAATCTTCTGGTGAGAGACGACGAGAATAATTCGGTAGGTGTCACGGAGATCTAAACGATCTGGCTTCCAACCCCACAAGGAACTGGAAATCCCGACGATCGCTAAACCACCACGACGAGTGTTATCGACCGAACCAGAGGCACGATCGACATGTTAGCAACCGAAGAACGAGCAAGAACACAAGATACGCAATCACAATTACGAATATAGATTAAGGATAATGGGGTTCAGAAACTTGGTCCAGTTGGTCTAGCCAACACAAAAAAAACAAGACGAAATCTCACACAGCCGTGACGAAATCAACTAAACAAAATCCAACTAAGACGAAGCACGGTGGGGAACTTATATAGAGCGGCGGCCAGAGGAGGGGCGCCCAAACAGGTGCCCACACGTGCTCAACCCTAACTCTAGGGGTACACGGGCTTTGAGCCCAAAAATACGGCGACGAGGTGCCGGAAAGTTTCTGTGCATCAGCTTGTTTTCACGATTTCCGTTGGCTTGGATTGAATTTGATGGCTTGGTCGAATCCGTTGGAAAGCTTATATCGTAAGCTTTCCGTAGAGTCCTTATTTGCCTCATTTGGACGTCATATGTGGTCTGGACGTCCGTTTGATGGTGTACTGGTCCTAGAAGTCTGAACCGGACTCGGCAGTGAATTCAATGTCCTCTCGACTTGGGCAATCGCGTCAATGATGTCCCCATCACCTCCTCCTGATTTGATCCAAAAACACATAAATCCTCTCTCTTGTTCATGACGGTGACCAGGGTTTACAAAAACCGAGGAGGAGCACCGAGCCGTCTACTGCGCGGAGGCGGTTAACCACATTTAGCCATAGTTTTCAACTAGTTTTTACCCTAAATGCAAAACTACGGTTTGTCGGTTTTGTTTGCGGTTAGCCGCGGTTTTTGGCGGTTTTGTGAGGAAAAAAGATCAAAATCGATGAAAATTGCTAAAATCCTTTAAAATATATATTTAAAAATTTAAAATTTTGTTTAAGCCAAAATGTTTAGAATGATTAATAGTATTTTTAGTAATTTTATGTATATTTTACATTCAAAATTTATTTGAATGAAATTTGACTAAACCCTAAACCCTAAACCGCCGGTTTACCAAACCGGGCCTCGCGGAGGCGCGGTTAGCCGTGGTTAACCAGCTATTTTGGTAACCTAGACGGCGACTCCATCCACGTGAAGGAGGCAGAGCACCACCAGATCTTGTCCGTGCCGTTTGGCCACATCCCTTAGCCCCATCAATGTTGAGGTAAAGTTACAACCTATACCTGTATTGATGTGATAATCTTGTGCTACTATGCTGATGATTAGTACCGATTAGTTCTAAATTTTCAGGAAATATATATCCTCTTTAAGTGCACATCAGCACCACATCAACATTTGTGTAATCTGCTTTATGTTTGGATACACTGGATCAATGCTTTAGTAGGCTAATTTACCATTTAGAACTATTGCAGCACTACTAATTTAAAAAAAAAACTCCTAATTTGATCGACGATGTATCTTGGAGAAGTTTTACCCATGGATACCTCACCTAGTTTTTATGTCAAGATGTTCAAAATGCACTTATACAGACACTAAGAAGAATTTCTAGTGGTGGCTTAGTTGATGTTAGGGGACTTGCTAATGTGTTATCGCTCTATTTACTATTTATATAAGTGTTGTCCATTATGGCTTTATCACACACAGATGTACATATGTATATTGGAATAATTGAATCAAAGGCTTAGCAGAGCTTTTAACTAGATTAAAGATTAGTTTGTTTTGATTTTGGAATGCAGTAGATCGTATCTAGCTTCTGGACTAATTTCTTCTTTTATACATATGTGTGACCTTTTTCTCATGTCATTTTTCAGGTTTCCTCGGCTTTTGGCTATGTTCACAAAATAACCACTTTTGAGAAAGTTGCAGGTTTTAAGGTGATTAGTTTTTTTTTTCAAATAGTTCATTTCCTTGTATAAACAATCGTTGTTACATTCACAAGAACTAGAGAAAATAGTTCTTTCCTTGAGGACCCTTTCTTTTGAGCCTTTTTTGCTTTATTAATTAACTGCACATGTTTCTTATCAGTTTAATTTCTTGGCCTAGCAAATCATTTCTACATGTGTATACTGTATAAAATCCTTGTGTGCAATCATCTGCATAACATGTTTTGATGTCCACTACTAGGTCAAATGACTAAAAGCTTTGGTGCTGAAATAGTATTTTGGGGTTGACATATGTATATGATA
Organism: Raddia guianensis; assembly: GCA_036346415.1. Taxonomy (NCBI): domain Eukaryota; kingdom Viridiplantae; phylum Streptophyta; class Magnoliopsida; order Poales; family Poaceae; genus Raddia; species Raddia guianensis. The sequence continues at coordinate 96,602 of JAYEVB010000146.1, forward strand.
CATGAATATAGTTGTTTCTACAAAAATAATACTTTTCTGTTTTCTTTATTAGATAATGGCTACTAAAAAGGAGATAGTTAAAAATTTTAATATAGAAGAAGAAGAGGACGACGACGACGATGATCTTTTTCTTTTCTTAGTTCCATCTTTGTTCTCTTCTCTTTATATTGAGAAAAGGCCGGTGCACACTTCTTCCTTAACTGGTGCTAAGAGAGTTAAAGAAATATTACAAGGGCATGAAAACTACTCATTCTTATTTTGCTTATTTCTGTGTGGTATATAGTGCCATAAATATTATTTGTTGCTCCAAGATTAGAACTGAGAAAATAGATGCATTAATCTTAATTGTTGCTGCAGGTGTTAGGAATCCCCTGCTTTCAGCCATTATTTTCTAATGCACCTCCTTATCTTTTACCGTACACAACCATGTATTACTGTAATTTGCTAATGCATCTCCTCATCTATTTTATTTCCTTGTTGTCTAATTACACTTGTGCATCTCTTCTTTTACTGTGTACCTTTAAAAAGAATCCATCTTTTATGTTTTGCTGGTCCAGTGAGACCTAATTGCTATGAGGTGCTCCATAATGAAAAATCATTGAACAAATGTTAGATGCAAAATGTATGGATGATATTATTTCCAAACAAATGTGAGCAGTGCATGGCTTTGACCTGTGCTCTTTAGATCTAGTGGTTATTGCTTCTTGGATTTTGGCACCATGATACAAAGTCCAGGTTGAAATCAAGCTGAAATTTTCTCATGTTCACCTTCTATATGCCATTTAAAAAAAAAACTTGAGGGTGAAACTACTAATTACTCCCTCCATCCCAAAATATAAGGCGTATTTTGACTTTGAAAAAGTCTTTCAAGATTAATTTTGACCGTTAAATTTATCTATTATGTATTATGAATTTCTACAAAGAGGATACTGTATCGAAAGCACTTTGAAATATGAACATATTGGTACAACTTTTGTACACTAACAATGCATATAATTTGATGATATTTATAGTCAAAGTTTACTAAGTTTGACTTTTTTAAGTCAAACTACGCCTTATATTTGGGGATGGAGGGAGTACCATAAAAGAAATACATCAATTAATCACGACAATAAGTTCATTTGAAAGTGCAAATTCAACTACCGTCTTATTTTCAAGGTTGCTTACAATCTTTTGTTGGTCAAGCATGCTTGAGTTCATATTTTTTATATTTGCTGAAAATCTCATATGTTCACCTCCTTTTGGATGTCCCAGCGTCGCATAGTCACCCTAGCTTCAGCTAGCCTCTGCTTATTTCTGCTTGCTATAAATTCTTGCTTGCTTACTGAAAATCATACTATTCCCGCTTTTTGAAAATTCAAGGATTTCCCTATCTTGAAGTCCATCTCGATCTTTTTGTCCTGGCATATTTTAAGTTTATATTGATGCAATGTGCTTCTATTGTAAACCTTACTTCTTTAATCTATTTTTATAATTTCTCTACGGCACTTATTATTTTGGAATTTGTCTGGTTCAGGCTGCTATACATCAAAATATTTACGTAGGGTTTCTGGTGAAGTGGTGAGAACATGTTGCCATTAGGAAATCTTAGTAGTCTATGATAATAGAATTACCGATGATAATGCTTTTTTATATGCATGATATTTGTTAGATCTTTCATTGTTCTATTATCCTTTTATTAGGCTGCTCACTGGCATAACATGGAGATGCATGTCTTTCTTAATTATCTAATTCAGGTAGATGCATTGGTTGCATTGCTCTAACATCTCTCTCTCTGGATAACTGAAGGGCACCTTTGAGGCCTCATGTCAAGAGCATACAGAAATTGACAACATGACATTCAAAATTGTTTGGTTGAAGAGGCCAACTACAAATACATGTATTTTTACTTATTTGGAGAGAGTTCTCTATTTTATTTTATTTCATTTTCATGAGTAGCTAACTTGTTGTAGTACTTGTACTTGGTAATGTCTGTAACAGAGGTGGTTTATATTATTATAGCCACCTAGGCTTATGCACCAATTACTAGCCCCAAGTATCCCTTCCTTGCACGTAGTATACATAACCAATATTGTGTACCTATCTTACACGTCATTGTCATTTTAATTTGCCTGTCTGACTGTCTGTCTATCAGAAGAAGACCACACCATATTATTCAAAAGTTAAAAAACAAGCTAACAAGCTCTCCTGCACAAAATCTTGTTCACTGTCGTGAGCTTGCTGGACTCGTGCCATTTCCCTGTTTGGTTGCCATTTCCCTAGGGAAGCAATGCGAGGGCCTTTTTTTTTTTTTTCCCGGGCTCTAATCGGACCAGGAAAATACAAGGGTATGAAATTTGTCCTTGGGATTTTTCCCCCTCTCCCAAACGAGCCCTAAAAGGTCCCCAATCTAGGTTCTCTGGTTTGAAATCCATGAGGCTGAGAGATGACAGGTGGCTGCCGGCGACAAGTGTTGCCAGCAAGGAGTGGCATCGCCTAGCGGAGTGTTGTGCGGCAGAGGATTGCTGCCACCAGCAGAGTGCCAGGCGGCAGAGAGCTAGCTATCACGGTCAGACAGATCTCTTCTGCTCCTCGAGCTTATTGCTATTGGATGAAATAACGAATAGTGAATTTAGAGCATAGGACTAGTGAATGGGATTGTTGTTAGGGAGGTGAATAGTGATGAAGCAACCCATTGCCATGAATAATGATAGTGGCTGCAACTAAGCCATGAGAGAGATGACGTATATCCCTGAAATACACCTTCGGCCGAAAGAAAGCGGAATAAGAAGAAGCGACTTCAAAGGAACAACCTAGAAATGGGCCTTAAGAATAACAATCTTGAATTTTATTTTTTTAATTGATCTAAATTAGAAAAAAGATTTTGAACTAAAAAATATGCCAAACGAACATAATTTTCTGGAAAAATAGACAATTAAGATTAGTGTTACAAATTATTCACATGAACAAACATTGACCCTGCACCAATTTGGAAACCGTTTAATAGCATGTAATGGTTGCTACGAGCCTACCGCATTGCCTATTTGCCTTTCTGCCTACCGCAACAAAAAGAAACCCAACAAAATTTAACACGAAATCCAGAGCTTACACAACTGAGCTAACGTCCAAGTTCCAACCATGTCCGATCTACTATAATCGTATGCATACGCAATTAATTTTTGTTTAACTTTTTATAACTACTCCCTCCGTTCCAAAATATAAGGCGTATTTTGACTCCACAAAATCTTTAAAGGTAGAGTTTGACTGTTAGATTCCTCTATTATGTATTATAAATTGTTACAATATAATATTGTATCAAAAAACACTTTGAAATATGAACAATTTGGTACAACTTTGATATACTAACGATGCATATTATTTGATTTATTTATGTCAAAATTTATTAAGTTTGACTTTTCT
>JAYEVB010000136.1:0-100000 GCA_036346415.1 Raddia guianensis
ACCTTGTCAAGAGAGTTGTTCCCCACAAGCAATTTAGCCAAGCTAGAGTCTAGTTGCTTAATTCTATCCTTAAGAAACAAATTTTCCTTAACTAGCTCATTAGCACATTTAGCAACACCACAAGTACCAATTGAACAAGCATTTTCATTTGGAGAAGTAGCACTAGTGGGTGAAGATGAGCTAGCATTGGGTGTGATTGTGAGTGACAAGGTAAAGGATATGTCATGAGATAAGCTAAGTGAATCGTCTATAGTGTCAATTAAATCACAAGTCACACCAACATTGCATTTTTCAATTGAGCAATCAAGCGGAGTTTTAACATCAACATTAGAGCTAGCAAGTTTATTTTCTAGAATTTCAACTTGCAAATTTAGAGCTTCATAGTCATCTTCTAGAGTTTCATGCTTTTCTAACAAGTTCTCAAATTCATTTGCAAGCTCTTTATGCACCTTCACTAGCTTCTTTTTCTTAGACTTTTCATTCTCTAGAGCATTATTCAAATCATCAATCAAAAGCTTAAGCTCACTTTTAGAGAGGTGCTCATGTGTTACCTTCTCCTCTAATGCCATAAGACACATGGGAGGTGAGGGGTTGTCAATGGCGACTCCGGATATCTTCGTGTTTTCATTATCGGAGGAGTCCGCCCAAGAACCTTCATCATCGGTGATCCATTCCCCAATCACCTCTTCTTGTATATTTGCGGTGAGGCAAAGCTTTTGCTTGGGAAGAGCCGGAGGAGCGTTTTCCTTGATCGCAAGTCCGGCTAGCCCATGAGCTCTAGTATCTTCTTCTTCGGAGGAGGATTGAGAGGACGATGAGCTTGAGCTATCTTTCTTCTTAGTCTTTTGACCGGCAAGAGCTTTCTTCTTATCCTTTGATTTGTGATCACTCTTGCAGTAGTGACGATATTTCTTCTTGTCATCTTCCTCTTGATTCCTTGCCTTGTGCTTGTTCTTTTTACTTCTTGGGCAGTCCGCCGCCAAGTGACCCTTCTCTCCACATGCATAGCAATGCATCTCGGAGATAGGTCTTCGCCTTGAAGAAGATGATCCGCCGCGGAAGCTCATCTTCTTGATCAACTTTCTTGACCGCTTGACAAGGAGGGCCAATTCTTCAATCTCCGGCATTGCATCATCGGAGTCATCATCTTCTTCTTCAATTTCAATCTTCTTCTTCCCACTTTTGGCTTTGGCGGGAAGAGCAATGGACTTCTTATTGAGCGGGGACTCTTCACTTTCAAGAAGTCGCATCTCATATGAGTTGAGTTGCCCGAGAAGCTTTGTCGGTGTCATTTTCTTGAGCTTTGATTTGGATGCTCGAATCAAGGTCACAAGTGGATTAAAGCTAAATGGCACAACATCAAGCATCTTCCGACAAATGTCAATGTCTTCCAAGACCTTCTTCTCCGAACATCCGGCAATTTCATTGACGATGGGGTTCAACCTAAGAAACATTTCATTAACACTTTTATTAGGGAGCATCTTGAATTGATCAAATCTTTTTCTAGCTCGAGATAGCTTCTCCTCAAGCATCTCGGCATTACCAACATGAATTTCCCTAAGATGCTTCCAAATATCATAAGCTTTAGTAAGATTACCAATGCTATCAAAAACTTCGGAGGATACACTAGAGAGTAAAGCATTTCTAGCAATGGCATTAAAGCGTTTGTACTTAGCATGAACTTCATCAAGAGCAATTGTTCCGGCCGGAGGGTCCGGATAGCCGGTTTCACAAGCAACCCACACATCATAACTAAGTGCCTCTAAGTAACATTGCATCCTAATTCTCCAATAGTTGTAATTTGTTCCATCGAAAATAGGAGCTTTTCCAATTTCTATCCTAGGCCCTCTTGAGCCATCTCCTAGCGGTTAAGCTAATCTGGGAGAACCTAGATGCTCGATACCACTTGAAAGAGGATCCTAAGGCCTAGAGGGGGGTGAATAGGCAATTTTAATTTTTCTTTGATTAATTGTTGATTAAGCATCAAATTAATAGTGACCCAATCCTAGTGTCAATTGATACGCATAGCGAAGCGATAAACAAGTTAACAAGCAACTAAGTCATGGCATCACAATCAACACATTCAATGCAATGGTAGTAAGTGCGGAAAGTAAATAAGAGGCGACACGGTGTTTGTTTGACCGAAGTTCGAGCCATAACTCCTACTCTCCGTTGAGGCTACCCCTTGACAAGGACCGGCTCGCTCTCGAGCCTCACGCCTCACTTACTCCCGGTAGTCGTTCGCCACTCCGGCCGGTGGACTCAGTCACCAGACACCGACTCAAGAGTAGCCACACGCCAAGGCCTACTCTCAAGCCCACGCCCACGAAGGATATCTTCAAAAGTAACGAGTTCAAACGCCCGATCATGCCGGATCAAGGACTTCCATGAAGCTCGGTATTGAGGTTTGATGGATTGTGGCTTTGGATGATCTTGTGGGTGGAGGAATGGCTCTAGAACACCTAATTGATGAGCTATGAATGTGGTAGGTGAAATGGAGCAGCAAACCTCAAAATAGCCACCACTAGATAGGTATTTATAGCCCTAGAGCAAAACTAGCGTTGCCCCTCGGAAGAGGACAAAAAGACTAGCCGTTACACTCTCTGGGACGCCGTCCGACGGACTCGGACGCCGTCCGACAGAGCGCATTGCTCAGCAAAAATAGGTTTACGGACGCCGTCCGGTCTCCACCGACGCCGTCCGACAGCAAGATCGCGTAGCGCCAAACCACCGGACGCTTCTGACGCCCTCCGGGAGAAACTCAATTTTAAGCTTCATCGGACGCCGTCCGTAACTACGGACGCCGTCCGACGATGAGCGATGCAAAGGACCGGACGGCCACCCAGACGCCGTCCACCGTAAAGTGCCTCGGATTATAACTGACGGACGCCGTCCGATAACGACGGACGCCGTCCGGCAGAGAGTCTTGTTTTGGTGTTTGGTGGTCGGACGCCGTCGCTTTCCTGCAGACGCCGTCCGGACAGAGAGGAATTTTTCGAGCTAAAATTTGTGGGGAATTTAGGTGGGTTTTCTCTCTAGAAATCTCACAAGGATATACATGGGTATTTTTAGAAGTGGTGGACTACGGAAACCGAAGTTTTCGAGAATTCACAAAGATCCGGCATAGTCCGAGATATTGAACCCTTTTGAAATCCGACGAAAAACAAGAAATAAACCTAACTACTCCTAATTTATACATGACCTCTTCTCTCTTGGGTCCACGATTTGAAATCTTGGAGCAGCTCGAGAAAATTGTCGACGCTTCAAATTAGGGTTTATAAAAATCGCCGAGTCTTCGCTAGGGTTCCGAGAAGTCCAAAAACCCCCTAGCCCTTTATATTAATTAATTTTATCATCAATGCCACTAACAAAAATTAGGGCTCAACGATGCTCACACACCAGCTCCTGAGTTTTTTGGATGCTTACTCCGGTTATCACCAAATAAGCATCTCCCCCGAGGATGAAGAGAAGACTGCCTTCATCACCCCCTTCGGCACTTTCTGTTATACGACCATGTCTTTCGGTCTGCGCAATGCTGGTGCCACGTTCCAGCGCTTAATGGAGACGACTTTCCCAGAACAACACGGAAAAAACCTGGAGGTAGGGGTGAAAACGGATCGTATTCGGATCATTCGGATAGAGGTTTTTGGCTCGGATAGATACATATACATTACAGTTTTTTCTCATATAACTCATATTTTGTTTTTGGAATGAAGGTTAATAAAACGGTCTAAATACTTTTTTAAAATATGTTGTCTATTTAATTCGGATAACTCGGATATTTCGGATACGGATTGAAACTTTCATCCCTACCTGGAGGTCTGTGTCGATGACATAGTTGTAAAGAGCAAGTATGCTCTAGATCATGTAAAAGACCTGACCGAGACTTTTCAAAATCTCGACAAGCATCGAATAAAATTAAATCCAGAGAAGTGTACCTTTGGTGTTCGATCTGGAATGTTGCTCGGTTATGTAATTGGTTCGCAAGGAATCTCTGCTAACCCCGAAAAAATAGAGGCCATTGAAAATATGCAGGCTCCAACTACCGTCAAGGAAGTTCAGAGCCTCACCGAACGGATGGCTGCCTTGAGCAGGTTTATTTCCCGTCAAGGCGAACGCGGGCTGCCCTTCTTTAAGGCCCTGCGCAAGCACAATGGTTTCGAGTGGAAAGAGGAGACTGATCGATCTTTCCGAGATCTAAAGCAATACCTGTCCAACCCACCTGTCTTGACTACCCCGCGTCATGGCGAGTAGCTTTTGTTGTACCTTGGTTGCATGCCGCAAGCGGTGAGCGCGGTCTTAACGGTGGAAAGGGAAGGCATACAGCGGCCAATCTATTACGTGAGCGAGGTGCTTCACGGATCTAAGTAGCGTTACCCTGAGATCCAGAAGTTGCTCTACGCCTTGCTCATGTCCTCCAGAAGCTTCGCACTACTTCCAAAGCATCAAATCTCGATCCCGACCAAGTTCCTCTTGGAGAAATCGAAGAACAAGGAAGTGGCGGACGATAGCTAAATGGGCAATGGGCTGGCGAATTTGACATTCATTTGTTGCTCGAATCGCTATTAAGTCCTGTGTCTTGGCTGACTTTGTCATTGAATGGACCTGCCACCAAATCGTGAAGCTCCCGAGCAACCTCGATGACCCCTTGGACCATGTTTTTGACGGCTCACAGCTTGAAAACTTCGGGCTGGTTTTATTCTCATCTCCCCTCAAGGAGAGCAACTCCAGTATTCTATCCAACTACACTTTGCAGCAACTAACAACGCTGCGGAGTACGAGGCCCTCCTCACAGGATTAAGAGCGTGCAAGTCGCTCGGCGTCCAACGGCTGACTGTGAAGGGAGATTCACAGCTAGTCATCAATCAGGTAAACAAGGAGTATCAGTGCTGCGATGACTCAATGGCGCGATACCTGGTTGAAGTGAGGAAGTTGGAGCGGCACTTTCGATTTTTCGAGGTGCTCTTCGTGCCCAGGAAGGACAACTTCTTGGCCGACCAGCTGTCCAAATATGGATCCTTACGCGAACCTGCTCCGGCAAGGTTGCTCGTCGAGCACCTTTACAAGCCCTCTATCACGTCTCCGGACGAGACAACAGAGACAGGTGGTGCTGTCTCCGTCATCAGCAGTCATGGATCGACAACGCCATTTGTCCCAGACCTTGCGAGATGGGACCTTGCCCAAGACGGTGGAGTTCGGTTTACATGGCGTGCTGGTCCATACAAGCTTGTGGACGACATCCTTTACCGTCAAGGTGCGCTAGGAGTCCTCTCCAAGTGCATCTCTCAACAGAAGGGTGTGTTCCTTCTTAGGGACATACACGAGGGTGCCTGCGGCAACCACGCCTCCTTCAGGACTCTGGTCGGTAAAGCGTTTCGCATGGGCTATTATTGGCCTACAGCGTTACAAGATGCCCGGGACATAGTGACTAAGTGCAGAGTTTGCCAATTTCACGCTCGGAAGGCACATAAGCCCGGCCAAGAGCTCCAAACGATCCCCCATCTTGGCCTTTCTCCACGTGGGGTCTGGATCTGCTCGGCCCATTCCCCAAAGGGTACAAGGGCTACACACACTTGCTCGTCGCCATTGACACTTTTACAAAGTGGATTGAGGCAGAGCCTGTGTCATCTCTTCACGTCAAAACGGCTGTGCGCTTTTTCAAAAGCAACGTGGTCACCCGCTTTGGCATTCCCCACAAGCTAATCACGGATAACGGTACCCAGTTCAGAAGCGAGCTATTCCAGGAATACTGCGAACAGCTGGGCACTAAGGTCTGTTTTGCCTCTGTGGCACATCCACAGGGCAATGGAGCAGTCGAGCGAGCTAACGGACAGATCGTCCAGGGTATCAAACGGCGCGTGTTCGCGGCACTCCGTGAGCACAACAAGGCCTGGGTTGACGAAGTTCCTTCCGTCCTCTAGGCAGTTCGCGCCACGGCCAGCCGGGAAACCGGGCAAACTCCTTTCCAATTGGTCTACGGTGCAGAAGCCATCCTGCCCGCCGAAATAGTACTCGGCTCGCCTCTCACGAGGTCGGTCAACTTGATTGACGACGAGCAAGAGCGCTTGCTCGATCTCGATCTCCTCGAAGGCACACGCGAACGGGCACAAGTCAGAATGGCGCGCTACCAGCAAGCTCTTCGCCGGCTCGCGGCCAAATCAGTTCGATCAAGGGCTTTGAAGGCAGGCGACCTCGTTCTGTGCCGCGTTCAGAATCTGTCCAATGCCAACAAGCTAACTCCCCATTGGGAGGGCCCATTCACGGTCGTTTCTTCTGCTCGTCCGGGGGCTGTTCGCCTGGCAATGGAGGACGGGAGAGAGCTGACCAGCACTTAGAACATCGACCAGCTTCGTAAGTTCTATGTGTAGGTCTTTCGTGTGTTTGCTTAGCTTCGCGCTTTTCGTCAAACTTCGCGCCTTTATTCGTCCAAGTCTCTCGGTCCGCCATGTAAAGTTCAATCCAATAAACAGTGAATTTTCGCGGCCCCCTGCGGCCCTTTTTCACTTCTTGTCTTTTCAGACTACCCCTTCTCTCTGGTAACACTTGATGGCTGCTCGGTCTTGCGAAAACTTGGCTCCGCGATCTCCAGGGTTTCCCTGCCCGTGTCTACTTTCAACTAGTTCCTAAACTCAATGTTGCGTAAAACGGCTTTTTTGTCTCACGGCTAAGTCTGCTCTCGTAAGCCCTCCGCGGCAGAGGCACTTACCGTTCACGGCACAACCACTTCGCAAAGCCTGCTCTTGAAAGCCCCCGCGGCAGAGGCACTTTCCTTGTTCGGTTAACCTATGAATCGCCTAACTTTCGTCGCCGAGCAGTTCTTGGAATAAGTCAATCGGGATACGGGTGTCGCTCTAACTCTCTACGCACGTGCACGAATTCGCAAACTCAGGTTTTCGAGCATCGTCCGTACCGGGGGCTAGGGTGTCGCTCTTTCTCTTGTGCACCTGTTCGAGTTCATAAAGCTGTGTTTTCGAGCACCGCACAACGGTCTTGGGAGTTAGGCTAAGCGTTCTACCGGCTTTCCTTAAAACTTGCTAGCGCTGTTGTGCCTTTGCTCTTAGTTTCCTGTTCGTTCTTGTCTTTTTGCTGCTCTTTTTTACAGGGAAAAGATGAGTCTTGTTGTGCAAAAGTTTTATCTTTATTGCATTTCCAAAAGTTTACAGGTACAAGGAGTACAACACTACTTCTACGTCGAAGCAAGCTGCTCCTTCAGTGCCTCGATCTCTATCTTTAGACGCAGGACTTCTCCTTGCGCCTTGAATCCTTCTCTGGCCTCAGCTCGGAGACGATTAGTTTCCTCCTTGCTGAGCCGAGCCCGCTCCGCTGCCTCTGCACGGAGAGCCTCGACCTCTTCGGTCTTGGCGCAGCCTCCTGACAGAGCCTCACTGACGGCTCATTGCTCGTGCCTTGAGCTGCTCCATGGCAGTCAGCCTCTCTTCGGCGAGCTGGGACTTGAGTTACTTCACCTCCGCCGCGAGCAGGCTCCGCCATTGGGACACGTCGTTGAGTTGTTCCTCGAGCCACTTCGTGCGGCCCTGTTTTCCCTCCGCGACGCTCGCCTTCGAGGCCTGCGTGCGAAGCTCCGCGGCCTCTTCACGGAGAGCCTCAGAGGACTGCCTCTCCTTGGTCAGCTGGGCCTTGAGCTTTTCCACCTTTGCCTTCAGCCGGCTCTGGCTTCGGGCTAGTGCAGATGGCTCTCCCGCGAGTCCCCTCGTTCGGAGATGCTCCCGAAAGCCCGCTATAACGGCGGCGCGCTCCACGGTAACGCTCTCCACGAGGTCCTCCATGGTGCCCTCAACGAACTGAAAGAGAGAAGACCATGTTAAGCCTTGGGCAGCTTTAGCCCGAGCAGACTAAGTTTCGGTTTTGAGGATTACCTTTCCGAGCCGGCGCCTCAGACTCCGGCGCAGGCGATCTTCAAGACCATGGGTCACGAAGCCTCGCCCGTGCGGGATAAGGCCTGCGCGACGATCTCTCCGCTTCGCCCTTCCCATGCGGGCATGTGCTCACCTTGGGGCGGTCGCGGCAGGCAAGCTATCGCCCCCGCGCTCCTGCCTCTCCTCTTCCTCTTCCGCCCGTTTGTCTTCGGGCGAGACCGGGGCCTCCACTGGCGGGGTAGCTTGTACGCCCTGCTCATGGCTTCCTTCTTGCTCCTTGGCTGCGGGGTCTTCGTCCTGCTCGCCAGTGCCCTCCGTCGCCACAGGGACCGGCTGTCCCTGCGACGAAGTGCCCGGTAGGACCGCCTCGCCGGTCCCACTGGCAGCTTATGGGCCAATAACTTGGCCCCGCTATCCGTGGTGCCATGCGCCGCATCCTCCGCCTCCAGCCGCTCCACTCCGCGCCTCAACAAGATCGGCTGCTTGCTCGGCGGAACTGGTGGAACAAGCTCCACCGCCAAATTTGTTCTTGAGGTGGCTAACCGCCGCCATGACGCACCGTGCAGGTGCTCGGGCAGCAGGGACTGCTCGATCACCGCGTCCACGTTGTCCGTGGTGATCTCCTCCTGGATAGCTAATGTAAAGAAAAATAATGAGTTAAGTTCAACGCGGTTAGGTAAGTCGTAGGGTCGCAAGATTCGTTTCTACATACCTGCCGCAGAGGGCTTGATCTTCTTCTTCCTCGCTAAGACTTTCCGCCTTTTCCTCGGGGGCTCCTTGGCTTCTTGTTCGCCTTGGCCTCTGGATGCTCGTGGCGACGAGCTCAGCTCCCTGCTGAGCTGAGCGCTCTTCTCGCGCAACGCAAGGAGCCTTTCCTTGCGCGCGACCTCCTCTTCAAGCCTCCTCTGTTCGGCGACCTGTTGCAGCCGTGCCATATGGCCCGGGTGAGCCTGCGCGTAGCGTTTAAGCCAGAGGGTCATGATCCTAACCTCTTCATCGCTTTGCTCGGCGAGGAGGGACGGGCTTGGTCGTCGCCCGCTTGGCTGTCCGCGCGCTTGCTTGGCTTGCTCGGTGCGCTTCGTTGCCGCATCGGGCTTCTTCGAGGGCTGGCGGCCGCCATGGCGCGGTGAGCTCCGTGTCGGCTCAGCCGCCACCTTGGGCTTCGCGGCCACCTTGGCCTTGCCCTTTCTCGCTTTCTCCTTTTTGGAACCGGAGAGTTTTTCCACGATTCCTCCAAGGATCAGTTGTTCCTCCTGTCCATTTGAGAGACGAATGTTAGCATGTTCAACCATACAAATCTAGCAACATGGGTTGAGTTCGAGTAACTTACCAAATGCGTGCGGCGGACGATGTACGCTATGCGGTGAATGCCACCTCACCGGTGACTTCGCTGTCCTTCTTCGCTGCCTTCAGCACGGAGTCGACCTGTTCGGTCACCCATGTGTCGGTTGGCATCACTGCCCGAGCAGGAGAATCTGTTAGTTCCTATTCGGACGAGTCATCAAAGAAAGGTTGAGTCTTAAATGCACTTACCCGTGCTCTCCCTGGTGATGTTTTTCCATCCCTCTATCTTGTAGAAGGGATAGGGTCTTCTCCGCAGCGGATAAATCCTATTCGCTGTGTAGTCTCGGATGATCTCCCTACCCGTGAGCCCGAGGCCCACGAGCGAGGCGATCTTCCTCGTCAAGTACCAATTCTCGGCAGACATCTCCGACCGAGACATCGGTGTTCCCTTCGCCGGCGCCTTCCCGGTGAAGACGAGCTTGCTGCCGTCGCTCCGCTTGCTGTAGAACCACCTCGTCCACCATACGCCCATTGAGTAGAGCAATAGCGGACGGGGTAGTGCAAGGGCGTCGTCGTGTGGTCTTGAGCTTGAGGTAGTAACACCCAGCTGCTGAAGCGGCGGAGCTGCTCCTTGTCACTGTGTAATAGTGCAGGAACAGCCCCACCGGCGGGTCGATTCCCAGATAGCCCTCGCACAAGTGTGCGAAAACGGCCATCTGGAGGATGGAGTTTGGATTGAGGTTCGTCACCTCTAATCCGCTGATGTTTAAGAAGGCCTCCACGAAGTCGCTCTTAGGAGACCTCAACCCGAACAGTGCAAACTGTTCGAAGTTGACGAACTCGTCCTCGAGCGGCTCCGGGGTTTCCTCCTCCCCGGGCAGCCTCCAGCTACCAGCATCGACGTGGCCCTCCTCCTCCCAAACTCTCAGGTCCTCCTCGGTAATGCTAGTGCCTGAGAACTTGGCCATGGCAGCCCCCAGGTTTGGACGAGCGGGTTTGGTGTTGGAGTTCGGTTTCTTTGATGCTGAGCGCGGTTGGAACTAGGGCTTGGGATGGAAAGGCGTGAGAGCAGAAGTGGCTAGCCGCGGGCGGCCTGGGTGCTTTTATAGGCCTGAATGAGCAGCTTTGCAACGGATTTTTGCCACAAAACAGCTAGTTTTTACTGCAACGGCTAAGTAAAAACGGTCGGCTGTTTTCACTGCGCAGCGTAAGTTACCGTTGAGATCTGCCAACGGCTACTTTTTTTCAGCGTCCGCGCTGAGGGCTGGGTACTCTGCTCGGATAGATGTGTTTTCCTGTTCGGCGCAACAGAGTTGCTCGGAACTGATCAAATTTGCTCGATCCCGGGCAAGTTCTATTCGGTAAGACCGTAACCTGTTCGGTCACTTGTTAGATGTTCTTTCAGCAGTATAATTTCCCTCTTCTTGACTTTGAGTCTCAAGAGGAAGACACCACTCTAGTGAGTCCTTCCACTTGAGTCTCGGGGGCTAGCTGTCGGGGATAAAATCACGGCCCATGGCCATGGCCCACTCCCTGACGGCCCAACCGAACAGCCTACCAGGGCCCAGCTCCCTGGAAGGTTCTATCAGGCTCGTATGCATCCTGCCAAACAGCTTCCTTGGCTTGCACGGTGCGTAACGGCCTAGGATTTGTGTTTGAGTCCGACTCGAACTGTCGGGGATAAAATCACGGCCCATTGCCATGGCCCACTCCCTGACGGCCCAATCGAAGCGACCTACCAGGCCCGGCTCCTGGAAGGTTCTATCAGCCCATGTGCATCCCGCGAATCAGCTTCTTGGTGGCGCGCAGGCATAACGCCAAGGAATCGTGTTTGAGTCCGACTCGAACAAGAGTTCTACTGACGGTGCGTGAAGACCCGGACGTTGGTTTCCGGATTGGATTAGGAGTCGTGATCCCCAAGACTGGGAGTATGCCTTATCTACCTCGGGATATATTTGGCATGTACTGAGTTCGTTACGATCTCGTAGTTAGCCCGGCCCGATATTCCCTCGGTAGATCGGTTTGCTCAGCACTATATAAACGAGGCCCCTACGGCGTGTAGGGGAACGAGTTTTACGACTTGATCTGACTTCGAGTTTACGCATTAGCATCTCGTAGACACCTGATCTTCGCTTGTACACACATAATCTCGCCGAGTCTTGTTCGTCTCGTCGAGCCACCTCTTGTATTCATCTCTGATATATAAGAAAGGCTAGACGTAGGGCTATTATCTCTCCCGAGAGGCCTGAACCAGGATAAAAACCCCTGTCTCCTGTTTGTGATTGTTCGTGGTTGTTCGGCGTGTCTTCTATCTCAATCTTCAAGAACCTTAGCGACTTGAGATCGTTATCTCAACCGTCGACAGTTGGCGCCGTTCGTGGGGACTAGCAGATCGAGCACGTCGAACTCTATCAGCGACCAGGAGATTCTCCCTGAGAACTATGACTCAGAAGGGCAGGATGTCTATTCCCCTGCTAGATCGGATCGATCCCTTCGATCTTGATCGCTTTCTAGATCTGGTCCCTGCTACGAGCTCCGTGCTCGGGGACTGGATCTCTTCTCGTCGGGCAGCTCTTCCCCCGGGGCGCTCGTCTGGTCCCCGCGACGAGCTCCGTGCTCGGGGACTGGATCTCTTCGCTCCGGGCAGCTCTTCGCCCGAGCGCGTGTCTGGTCCCCGCGACGAGCTCCGTGCTCGGGGGCTGGATCACTTCGCGCCGGGCAGCTCTTCGCCCGGGGCGCGCGTCTGGTCCCCGCGACAAGCTCCGTGCTCGGGGACTGGATCTCTTCGCGCCGGGCAGCTCTTCGCCCGGAGCGCGCGTCTAGTCCCCGCGATGGGCTCCGCGCTCGGGGACTGGATCAAAACTCCTTCCAGATCCCGGGGCTGTTCTCCTGACAGTGGATGACGAGAGAGAGATGACCAGCACTTGGAACATCGACCAGCTTCGTAAGTTTCTCGTGTAGGTATTTCGTTTCCTAGCTTCGCGCTTTTTCTTAAATTTCGCGCCTTAGTTCGTCCAAGTCTCTCGGGCTACCATGTAAAGTTCAACCCATTGAACGGTGAATGTTCGCGGCCCCTGCGGCCCTTCTCACCACTTGTCTTCTTAGACCACCTTACTCTCTGGTAACACTTGATGGCTGCCCGGTCTTGCGAACTCTTGGCTCCGCAATCTTAAGGGTTTTCCCTGCCTGTATCTTGTTTCAACAAGTTCCTAAACTCAGAATTGCGTAACACGGCATCCAGCCTCGCGGCTAATCCTCTCTCGTAAGCCCTCGCTGGCAGAGGCACTTCATCACCACGGCACGCACCACTTGGCAAAGCCTGTTCTCGTAAGACCTCCGCGGCAGAGGCACTTTCCTTGTTCGGTTACCTTCGGAATCGCCTAACTTACGTTAACGAGCAGTTTCTGGAACGAGTCGATCAGGATACGGGTGTCGCTCTAACTCTCTACGCACGTGCTTGAAGTCGCAAGTTCAGGTCTTCATGCATCATCCGCATCGGGCTAGGGCGTCGCTCTTTCTCTTGTGCACTGCTCGAGTTCGCAAACTCAGTCCTCGAGCAACCGCACAACGGGCTGGGAGTTAGGCTGCGTTCTACCGGTTTTCCTAAAACTTTCTAGCTGCTGTCGCCTTGCTCTCGGTTTCTGCTCGTCCTTGTCTTTTCTTTGCTCTTTTTTTGGAAAAGCTGCTCGATCGACTCTCGCTCGATTCAAGCGCCGCTGGCGGTCTTGAGTCGCTTGGCCAGCTCCTCGAGGACCCGCTCTCCTCGGTCGATTGGGACTTGAGCTGAATCTCGCAACCCCGATACGTTTTCAGTTTTCCAGTTCCGTTCCTTAGCGTTGGTTTTCCAAAACCTCATTGGTCTTTCGCTCCCGTAGCGCTCCCCGCGTGTGAGCATGTCTTTTTATCTGGCGACGACCTGTACGGCTCCGGTTAACCGAAGCGGTGCACCACCGATGGAGTCCTGTCCACCGTAAGTCGATTCTCGCCATAACGGGCATGCCCACCGTAGTCGATTCTCAACGCAACGGGCACTCCTGGCACTGATTCCGCACCCGCCGAGGCGACACCAACGCTGCATGGGTCCATGCCAGGATAAGATTTCGCCTCGCACGTTTTGCCTGCGGCTAAGGTCCCGATCGCCTTCCCTGGTTAGCGGTCTTAGCCACAGCGGGGCTGCACTTGTCCGTACACGTCTTTTTTATCCATGCTACGTCCTTCCTTGCAAAGTAATCCGGAGCAATGCACCACCAACGGAGTCCTGCCCACCGTAAGCCGATTCTCATCGCAACGGGCACTCCTGGCGTAGCTTCCGCATTCGCCGAGGTGACACTAACGCCGTCGAGGGACGTACCCGGAAAAAATTATGTCTTGTATGGGTAGGTCGCCTTTTGCGTGTTTTCCAAAACTCGCTTTGCTCTTCTTAGAGCCTGTTCTTGCTCTTTTTTTCCCCTTGCTGGCTTGTTTCTTATTTGTCTTTTGCAGGAAATACAGGAACGGGGAACGTCAGACTCCGGTGATGGTCGTGGCGAGGTTCCAGGCTTCCCACCAAAACCGATGTCTGCATCCCTCTCTTCTCGGATTTGCTCCGCGCATGCCCGGGGATTGATTCACTTCACCCGCGTATGATTTCTTGCCTTTGCCCGGCACTGACCTTCACAGTTTGGCTAAGTCAAGGCAGTGCGCCACCAACGGAGTCCTGCCCACCGTAAGCCGATTCTCATCGCAACGCGCATGCCCATCGTAAGCCGATTCTCATCGCAACGGGCACTCCAAGCGTCGGTTCTGCACTTGCCAAGACAACGCTATCACTGTCGTAAGGAATACGTCATGGGTAAAGCATTGATTTCACACGTTCTCTTGCGGCTCTGACTGCATCGGGTTGTGATTCACCTCGACCGCGTTCTTCGCTTCGGCGCCAGATCTGGTCTCGCGACGAGCTCCGTGCTCGAGGCTGGATCACTCCAGACCGCAGCTCTTCGTCCGGAGTGCGGGCTCCTACCGGGTACGTCTTCGCCTGGTCGCACTTTCTGGTTCCTTTAACGAGCTCCGTGCTTGGGGACTAGATCTCCTTACTTGGTTCCTTTGGCGAGCCCTACGCTCGGGGACTGGGTCACCTTCCCCCTCGTATGCATTGTCTGCTCCTGGTACACGATCTACGTCTGGGGGCACATCACCTTCGCTCCTGAGCGCGACATTCACTCGAGAGCGCAATCTCTATTTTCTCGGGCAAGCTCTAGCCCGAGAGGTGGATCCCCTATCTTTTCCTAGGCATCTGAATGCCTGGATGCAGCAGCACGAGTCCATCTCGTGACTTGCTATGTTCATTCTCCCGGAAGATCTGATCTTACCGGATGCGGTGGTACGCTCTTCACTACCAAGAAGTCAATCCCTCCTTGGTGACGTTCAGCCTCAAGGAGATGATTCACCTCACTTCTTCCGATTTACAGACGAGGATCGGTACTCTGCTCGGACAGATGTCATTCCGCTCGACGCAATGAGTTGCTCGGCACCGGGCAGGTTTGTTCGGTCCCGAACAAGTCTTGTTCGGTTGAACCATAACCTGTTTGGTCGCCTGTTGTACGTCTTTGTAGCAGGAAAATTACCCTCTTCGTGACTTAGAGTCTCAAGAGGAAGACCCCACTCTAGTGAGTCCTTCCACTTGAGTCTCGGGGGCTAGCTGTCGGGGATAAAATCACGGCCCATTGCCATGGCCCACTCCCTGACGGCCCAATCGAACAGCCTATCAGGGCCCAGCTCTCTGGAAGGTTCTATCAGGCCCATGTGCATCCTGCCGAACAGCTTCTTGGCTGGCGCGGTGCATAACGGCCAAGGAATCGTGTTTGAGTCCGACTCGAACAAGAGTTCTGCACGGCTGCGTGAAGACCCGGACGTTGGTTTCCCGGATTGGATTAGGAGTCGTGATCCCCAAGACTGGGAGTATGCCTTATCTACCTCGGGATATATTTGGCATGTCTTGAGTTCACATTTATCTCGTAGTTAGCCCGGCCCGATATTCCCTCGGTAGATCGGTTTGCTCAGCACTATATAAACGAGGCCCCTACGGCGTGTAGAGGGACGAGTTTTACGACTTGATCTGACTTCGAGTTTACGCATTAGCATCTCGTAGACACCTGATCTTCGCTTGTACACACATAATCTCGCCGAGACTTGTTCGTCTCGTCGAGCCAACTCTTGTATTCATTTCTGATATATAAGAAAGGCTGGACGTAGGGCTATTATCTCTCCCGAGAGGCCTGAACCAGGATAAAAACCCCTGTCTCCTGTTCGTGATTGTTCGTGGTTGTTCGGCGTGTCTCCTATCTCAATCTTCAAGAACCTTAGCGACTTGAGATTGTTATCTCAACCGTCGACACGAACAGAGTTCTGCACGGCTACGTGAAGACCCGGACGTGGTTTCCCGGATTGGAGTAGGAGTCGTGATCCCCAAGACTAGGAGTATGCCTTATCTGCCTCGGGATATATTTGGCATGTCGAGTTCGTTACGATCTCGTTGTTAGCCCGGCCCGATATTCCCTCGGTAGGTCGGTTTGCTCACCACTATATAAACCAAGCCCCTACGGTGTTTAGGGGGCATCTGGCATGCGTTTACGCATCTGGTCGAGAGCTTTCGCATTTTAGCACTTCGTAGACACCTCATCATTGCATTGTCACACCTGTACACCCATAATCTCGCCGAGACTTGTTCGTCTCGTCAAGCCACCTCTTGTATTCATCTTTGATATATAAGAAAGGAATTCGGACGAGGGCTATTATCTCCTTGAGAGGCTGAACCGGGATAAAAACCCTGTCTCCTGTTCGTTGTTGTTCGATTACTCGCGATCTCCTATCTCCCTCTTGAAGAACCTTAGTTGACTTGGGTCAATATCCCAACCGTCGACACCATCCATGCGTTACAAGGACATTTATAATAAGTAAGACAAGTATGTGTAGAAAGTATAATGTAATAGAATTAATGGTTTCAGATATCTAGAATGGAATTAATCGTCTCTCCTTCAAATTCATATAATTGACCTAGAAAAATTTTTAAGAAAGGATTGACTACTAGGTGACAAGGAAGAGATGATGTCGAGGCTACATGGTAAACGGGAGGAGATGGTGGATCTGTGGCCTCCATGGTATGAAGGGAGAAGGTGATATTGATGTGGTTTTGGACAGTTACAAACTTAGGATACCTGCCTTCCATTTTCCCATTCTTCATCATCGTCCCCTTATTTTACAACCATGTTGTGTACTTGACCTGCCCGCCTTTATCTTCCTTCTCGTATTCCAACTCAGATTTTGTTTTTCTTGATGCCTTTGTCTACTTTGTGTTGTCCTTCTGTCTCCTGCTCCTGCTCTTTATCATCTATTTAATTTGTTGTTGATATCTTCATCTTCAGTGTTCGTTGTTGTCTTTGTCGCCTTCATGTTGATCAGTTTTTGTAGTGTTTGTTGTCTTTGTCGCCTTTATGTCTTTCAAGTCTCTATTTAAAGTTCAATCGCTTCCAATCAATTTAGATCCCTTGTCTTGGGCACCGACAACTTTAGTGCAAGGTCTCTCAAGTTCCGCATAGAGCCAGCCTCAAAGAATAGCCCCATCGGTCCATCAAGACAGTCGAGAAGAAACCTGCTCAGACATTCAAATTGTTTGCCGTCGGAATGAAAACCCTTTCTACGGTCCCCTCCCTGGGCTCGATGTGGAGCAATAGCAATCCATGAAGCCTATATCAACCGACAAGTCAACACTGCTGCTAGAAAGGATACAAATTGCAGTAGGAAATCATAATTTAAAGGAATAATTGGATCTATACCATCGAAAAATCAATAGTTTTGGTTTATACCACCGAAAGAGTCTGGTTCGCTTTAATACCACCGAAAGTTCCTTTTTTTTTTTTAATACCACTCCGTTGCCCTCCCTTTAGCATTCGCGTAATCGTTGTCTAATCACGTGGTGGCGGAGCCAATACCGGGGAACAATGGGGCTGGAGCCCCGGTCGTAGACATGATGGGAATACTCCATACAGATATTAATTGCATAGCTTAATTACCTTAGTTAACAAGCCCAACTATCCAAGTCTAGAGTAATGTAGTAAATTCAGTCCTTGAGCGGTGCGTCGGTGCTTGGTTATAGGCTACAGCCATCACTAGCACTAGTGCAGTGCAGACAGGCAACGTCACCGGCCCGCCACCCTAATTTCTTGTTTCGTAACACACTCTTAAGTAAGTTTTTCTATTTCAAAAACTAGTAAACTATGATTTTGTAATTCTATTTTATTATTCTATCATGAAAATTTTTCTACATCTTTTTGTAATTGTATATAATGAACTATAGTAATAATATAGTATAATACTATAGTTTTTTATTTTGCTGTAATTAGTTCTTGAGATCTAGGATTCATAATTTAGCCCCCTCCTTGTAATTTCCTGGCTCCGCCACTGTAATCAGGTAACGCCGCCGCCGTGCTACTCACGTTGCCTAATCACGTAACGCCACCGCCATGCTAATCACGTAGCGATTCAGCTTCCTAGCGAGATCGTTGATGTCTCGCAATCCAACTCCCAAACGCCACGTCCGTCCTTCAATCTTCAGCGAAACAAGCGCGATCGTCCACTCCCAGGGCACGCGGCTGCCTCCCTGGCGGCGGTGCAGGACTGCAGGCGATCTCCCACCTCCTCTCGTCTCCTCTCCCGGCCACCCCCTGAAGTTTGCTCTCCTGTGTGCAGCCTGCTGCAGGTATGGGCTCAAACCCTAACCCAATAGCACTATTATAGTTGAACTAGCAACAAGATTATTGTTGTTCATCACCAACAAGTACTAACTCACTAGGTTTGGGTCATCACCAACAAGATTATTATTGTTCAACAAATTTTTGGCCTTGTCTATTGCAAGAATCAATATCAGTATGATCAAAGCCATCATTCGTGAAGGGTAAATTTCAACAATCAACATCTCTGTAGATTACATTCCTTCTAAATTTTGCATATTGGGTAAAGACACTAGTCACCATGAGGTCTAAATTTTATTGCATTTTTTTTCAGGATTGATCCGAATACAGCATGTAAAGTACATGTCAATGTGAAGTCTTTTGTCAGTATGATTGATGGTAGGCGTGTGTACAATAAAGGTAGAACAATTGAATGGGATGTGGATTAAAAAAGTAATCGATGGTTGAACTGCAAAAAGACATCAAGGAGTACTATGAATGGGAAAGTTCCCAAGAGGGTAATCTTTGGTATACTGCGAGAGATGATCAACTTGTGAGGCTTACTAATGACAAAGTGCTACCGCAGTTGTTGAGGACTTCTAAGAATGCATCATTTGTCATGACCGTTGACGAAGTTGGAGAGACGGATGATATGGGGTTGCCACCAAATGACGGCCATGATGGTGGTATCGATTGGGCATATGTACCGGATTGTGGAGAAACCGTTGCAGGGCCTTCTAGGGTGGAAGAGGAAGAGCATGATCATTGTATGGATTCAGGTGTGCATCCTGAAGGAGATGAACCCACGAGAGTGGACAAAGAGTGGAGGTACTTCAAAATGGTTGAACGAAAGGGGGATCAAGAGGAACAAATGAGTGACATTCTATATTTTGACCCATAGGGTATCCCGGATGATGAGGCAGTTATTGATACTGCATTTGTTGCTCACACATCATATGACAGACAGACAGAGATAACCCGGTTATTGAGAAGGAGTCAACATTTGTGGACAAGAAGGCATTTATCATGGCTATCAAACAATATGCTATCAATAAGGAGTTTGAAACTATAAGCACACAGAGTGTTCCACAAAGATATAGGACAAAGTGTACTTTTTCAATTTTGTTTAGACTTGTACATTCATTGGAACATTGTTGATTTATTTTTTCTATATGCAGGTGATCAAAATTGGACCTAAACATACATGTTCAAGTACTACTAGGTTATAGGGAAAGCAGGCGAGTAAGGACTGGATTGTGAAAAAAGGAAAGGAAATCATGGCCAAAGAGCCTACAATTAATGCAAGGCAGTTGCAAAGAAGGCTAGAACACCAATTTAATATTTCCCTGGAGTACAATAGAGTTTGTGTGGATTGCATGGGCCCCTGGTATCCTCTAGAAGGCCCATAAGGGAGCAGATAGGGGGCGACCCAGGTCGGTTGGCTGAAGATGGGAAGCACTCGGATCGGGCGGAACTTAAGCCGCAAGAAAGGGTTCGAGTTTACAGGAAATCCCCATGTAATTAGCGGATCAATGCATACGTTCCATGTAATATCATAACGGAAATAGTTGCCATATATCCCGCGACTTACTGTAAACTCTATCCCCCCCTGTACTATATAAAGGGAGGGAACAGAGGCCATCGAATCATCGATAGGAGCATCATCCTGCATCCCAATCCACCAAATAATCCCAGAGCACAGGAAGTAGGGTATTACCTCCTCCGTTGAGGGCCTGAACCTGTATAACCCAGTCTTGTGCTAGCCATTTGACCTAGTTCTTGATAAGCGTCCCCTCGTACAAATTCACTGCCGGCGGTGACCCCCCAGTTAGTCACCTGTCGACAGTTCGCGCGCCAGGTAGGGGACAGCGTCAAGATCATGTTCTCAGATCGGATGGCCTCTTCGAGATCGCCGTGCGTTGACATGAGGCCAGGAGAGACCCTTCGCTTCGGCACCCTGGACTTCGTTGCTGACGGCATCGGCAATCTTCGTCTCTCTCCCCCACGAGAGATCGTTCAATCAGAAGGTACACGCAATCAATGGGACCCATTGCCTTTTGGCTTAGAGAATTCTGCATGTGCTTTCTTTCGGAAGATCCGTCGGCAGCCTCACTTCGCCCCTCTCAGCGAGGAAAGCGAGGAACAGCCCGATGAGATCGCTTACCCCGGTCTGGACGCCCTCCAGCCCGGTGAGGTCTACAAATCCCTGACTGGATTCCTCTCTGGACTTGGGAGTCTTGCCGCGGCTTCCGCGCAGACCGATCCTGAGACTCAGGCGAGGGATAACCACTCGGGAAACCAATCTGCTAGTCCGGTCGGCTCAATCCGATCGGATCCTGCAGCGTTCGTGGGTGTCATCAACGGTGGCCAACCCATTGGACAAAGTGAACAGGTCAGCTTCTCAGCTTCCGACTCAGAGTCAGACGGGAGTGCTGAGATTCGCAACTATCGTGAGGTTTTCGTCCTTGGGGCGGAGGACCATCACTCTACCTCTCCACAGGTCAGACCCGAGACAACCGCTGTTGTTATGGAGGACCGAGACCGTGTGCGTCAACTTCGCGCACGCGGCCGCGACGTCCAGAATGAACTCTGCGCGGTGAAGTGAAGAGATCAGGAGGTTTACAATACTCCCCAAGCCAACGTCATCGCGTCAAAGACCCTTCTCGAGACCATTGTGCAACAACTTCCGGAGGGCAGTCCGTGCATCCAGAACCTCGCCCGAGCGACGGCCATGGTAGAGATGGCTGCCATCCAGCAAAACGAGGCGATTCCCGCTCCGACCGCTTCGGCTCGCAGTCGATCTACACGCAATCGGAATCGGGCTCGCGCCTCAGCGGCAGGTGAATCCCATCAGTCGCCTGCACGCGATCTACGTCAAGATATCGAAGCCAGGCGGCGGGAGCGCAGCAACGGTGGGCGAGACTCCCGTCCCCATCACAGTCGTCGCAACGACGATCAGGCCGAGAGCACCGCCAGCCGGCGCGACCACCGCAAAGAGCAGCGTCAAGGCCCGCGTCGGGAGCATCGTAGCAGATCCCCGGCGCGGAGGCGGCCACAACCACTGGAGGGGATTCGGGCCTTTCCCCCGGACCTTCGCCGAGTGGTTTGGCCGGAAGGATTTAACCTCAAAGGCATCGACAAGTTCGATGGCGAGAGGGACCCAAAGAAGCGGCTGCAGGTTTATGCCTTAGCGATCTGTGGCGAGAGGTGATCGAACGTCATGGCAAATTACTTGCGGTCGCTGACCCCAACCGCCTGCACACAGTTAACAGGACTCCGGAGAGCTCTATCGAGTCTTGGGGCGACCTCGAGGATGCTTCATCGCCAATTTCCAAGGGACCTATGAAAGGCCCGCGGGGAGATGGGAGATTGGACAGTTACATAGGCGCAAGAGCGAAACTCTCCGCGAGTTCATCAAGCGCTTCACTAAAAAGAAGAACGAGATCCGGGACGTTTCGGAACAAACAGTCATTGACGCCTTCTTCGACGGGTGCAAATCCGAGGAGTTAATCAGGCAGATGACCCGGGACCCCCCGCGAAATCTCAAAGCCATGTTCACAATGGCGGATCAGGAGGCCGAAGCCGAGGAGGCCATCGCGAATCATCGCGGTGTCAACGACGGAGGCCCGAAGAAGAAGCCTAACGATGAACAAGGCAAACCCAAGGACAAAAAGAGAAAAGGGGATGAGATGGTCGCCAACGTGGAGCACTACCGACCTAAACCCCCCAACGATAACGACTACAAAAAAGTGATGGATTTGGTATGTCCCTTCCATCCTCAAGGAAAACATTCTGCCAAGGATTGCCTAATTCTGCAGAAGTTAAAGCTTCGAACGATCGGCTAAAAGGCGGTCACGGCAAGAAGCGATGGAGACTACCGGGACGCCGAGCGAGATCGCTTATATCTTCGGGGGCTCTGATGCGTACGAGTCCAAGCGGAAGCAGAAGCTTACCACTCGGGAGATGAACGCCATCATGCTCGCCACTCCAAAATACTTGCGCTGGTGCGAGGTACCCATCACCTTTGATCGATAGGACCATCGGATCGGATCGCTTTCCTGGAAGGTATCCGCTGGTTTTGGATCGATCGTTCAAGGAAGTAAATTAAAAGGGTCTGGTTGTGGCGGAGTGGGATTAACGTTCTTTTCGCCAAGACCTTCGACCAAATGAATATCCCACGTTCGAGCTACGGAAAGGGTCATCTCCGTTCCACGGGTAATCCGGGACGTCCATGATACCACTCGGACAGATTTCCCGCCGGTCACGTTCGGGACCAAGGAGAATTATCGGACCGAGAGTCTGAGTTTCGAGGTGGCTGATTTCGAGACGGCATATCATGCTATCTTGGGAAGGCCGGGGATTGCCAAATTCATGGCGGTCCCCAACTATACTTATCTCGTCTTAAAGATGCCAGGTCCCAATGGTGTAATCACCTCCACGGTGACGTTAAGCAGATCCTCGCTCTGTGGCAATGAAAGTCGTGAAATGGCGCAGGCACTCGACTCATCTGCTGAGATGGAAAAGATCCGACTGGAGGTCGCATCCCTTCAGGAGGAAGGAGACGTCCCCGCCAAAAAGCAGGCCAAGACATCCATCCAAGCAGCCGAAGAAACCAAGAAGATCCTGTTGGACCCGTCTGATCCGGCCAAAACAGCCATCATTGGGACAGGGCTCGATAGCAAATAGAAAGACGCGCTCATCACTTTCCTCCGGGCCAACCGGGATGTGTTCGCCTGGAAGCCTTCGGACATGCCCGGTGTTCCGAGGGAGGTGATTGAGCACTCTCTCTACGTCGACGAAAAGGCAAAGCCCATAAAGCAGCGCCTGCGAAGATTTGCCCAGGATCGGAAAGACGCCATTAGGAGTGAGATCACCAAACTATTGGCTGCTCGGTTCATCAGGGAAGTGTATCATCCCGAGTGGCTTGCCAATCCGGTCCTGGTGCAGAAGAAGAATAAGACATGGCGAATGTGTATCGATTACACAGACCTCAACAAAGCGTGTCCTAAGGATCCCTTTGGGCTTCCCCGCTTCGATCAAGTAGTGGATTCCACCGTCGGGTGTGAGCTCTTAAGTTTTCTGGACGCCTACTCAGGCTACCACCAGATCAGTCTGAAAGAGGAGGATTGCATCAAAACGTCGTTCATCACCCCCTTTGGTGCTTTCTGCTATATCACAATGCCATTCGGGTTGAAAAACGCTGGAGCGACCTATCAGCGCACCATACAGCGGTGTTTTCACACTCAACTCGGACGCAACGTGGAGGCATATGTCGATGACGTCGTCATAAAAACAAAATCGAGAGGGATCTCATAACAGATCGGACCGAGACATTCGGGAACTGAGGGCATTTGAATGAAGCTAAATCGAGAAGTGCGTTTTGGGGTTCCATCTGGTAAACTACTCGGATTCATCATCTCCCACCGAGGGATCGAAGCAAATCCGGAGAAGGTTAATGCTATCATCAAGATGAAGCCCCCAATCAATCAGAAGGACGTGCAGAAGCTCACTGGATGCATCGTGGCACTCAGCCGATTCGTCTCCCGACTCGGGGAGCGAGGCATGCCTTTCTTTAGGCTCTTACGCCGACAAGACGATTTTCAGTGGACAGCGGAAGCACAGCGAGCCTTTGAAGATCTAAAGAGGTTCCTCACCACGCCCCCGGTGTTGGTTCCTCCCATGCCCCAGGAGCCTCTCCTACTCTACATAGGTGCAACGACTCACGTCATCAGCAGCGCCTTAGTGGTGGAGCGGGACGAAGAGGGCTCCCTCCAGAAGGTACCGCGTTCGGTCTACTTCGTAAGCGAGGTATTGGGCGACTCTAAAATAAGGTACCCACAAGTGCAGAAGCTTCTGTATGCTGTGTTACTTACATCGCGGAAGCTCAAACATTACTTCCAAGAGCATGAAATTTCGGTGGTCACCTCTTTCCCGCTTGGAGATATAATCCACAATCGGGAGGCCACTGGGAGGATTGCCAAGTGGGCGGTTGAGCTTGGAGCCTTTGAAATAAAGTTCAGGCCTCGACTAGCTATCAAATCTCAAGCGTTGGTGACTTCGTCGCCGAGTGGATGAGGCCCAAACCCCAAAGAAGACAGACACTCTCGAGTCTTGGACAATGTACTTTGATGGTTCCCTCATGCTCGGCGCTGGGCTGGGATTTTGCTCATATCGCCGGCGGAGAAAAGCTACGCTCGTCCTCGAATATTATTCCTGTCAAGAATAACGCCGCGAGTACGAGGCACTCCTCCACGGGCTTCAGCGTCGCCATCTCGCTTGGTGTCGGGCGGTTAATGGTACGAGGATTCGCAACTCGTGGTCAATCAAGTCCAAAAGGAGTGGTCTTGTATTGGCGGCAAAGATGGCGACCTATTGCCAGGAGGTTCGAAAGCTAGAAGACAAATTCGACGGTTTGGAGCTTACTCACGTGCTCCGCCGCGACAATGAAGCAGCGGACGAGCTAGCGCGGATGGGATCCACTCGGGCCCAGGTCCCGAGCGGTGTGTTCGTCCAGGAGCTACGCGCACCGTCCATCAAGCTGCCCTCTACACTAGTAGAAGCCCATGAGAAGCAGCAAGAGTCCGATGCGGAGGTATTGGCGATTAACCCCGAATGGACTCAACCTTATTTGGATTATCTTCTTCATGATGAACTACCTGAGGATCGAAGCCTAGCCGAGTGCATTACACGCCGAAGTAAGAGTTACAAGGTGGTCGGGGACGAGCTTTTCAGAAAAAGCAGTTCTGGGGTACTAAGGCGTTGCATATCCGAGCAGGAAGGCAGAGATCTGCTCAATGAAATCCACTCGGGAGAGTGCGGGCACCACGCGGCTGCTAGCGCCCTGGTGGGCAAAGCTTATCGGCAAGGATTTTTCTGGCCAACCGCTGTCACAGATGCGGAAGAAATAATCTGTGAATGTGACGGGTGTCAGTTTTTCGCACGGCAGATTCACATGCCGGCTCAAGATTTGCAGACAATTCCGATCTCTTGGCCCTTCGCCGTCTGGAATCTGGACATGGTAGGCCCTTTCAAGCGAGCGCAAGGCGTGTTCACCCATCTCTTCGTCGCCATCGACAAGTTTACCAAGTAGATTGAAGCCAAGCCGGTTGCAGTTATCACGGCGGCCAAAGCACGCGAGTTCTTCCGGGACATCGTTGTGCGTTTTGGCGTACCTAATCGCATCATCACCGACAATGGCGTTCAGTTCAAGAGCAGCGAGTTTCAAGAATGGGGCGAGGAGCTGGGCATCAAGATCTGCTATGCATCAGTGGCCCACCCGAGGAGCAACGGCCAAGTCGAGCGCGCCAATGGATTGGTACTACAAGGGCTCAAAGCCAGGATTTTCGATCGCCTGAAGCCGTACGCCACGCGATGGGTTAAGGAGTTGCCCTCAGGCTCGGGGCTCGGGACAACCCTAAGCCGAGCCATCGGGCGGACACCCTTTTTCCTTGTCTCACGGCTCGAGGCGGTCCTCCGATGAATTGAAGTTTCGGTCCCACGGGTTGCCGGACACGACGATAATCAGTCGGACGAGGCAAGGCGAGAAGACCTCGATCGACTTGAGGAAGCCAGGGAAGCAGCATTGATCCAGTCGGCAATGAAAGAGGATCCTAAGGCCTAGAGGGGGGGTGAATAGGCAATTTTAATTTTTCTTTGATTAATTGTTGATTAAGCATCAAATTAATAGTGACCCAATCCTAGTGTCAATTGATACGCAAGCGGAAGCGATAAACAAGTTAACAAGCAACTAAGTCATGGCATCACAATCAACACATTCAATGCAATGGTAGTAAGTGCGAGAAAGTAAATAAGAGGCGACACGGTGTTTGTTTGACCGAAGTTGAGTCAAGAACTCCTACTCTCCGTTGAGGCTACCCCTTGCGCAAGGACCGGCTCGCCTCGAGCCTCA
Organism: Raddia guianensis; assembly: GCA_036346415.1. Lineage (NCBI taxonomy): Eukaryota > Viridiplantae > Streptophyta > Magnoliopsida > Poales > Poaceae > Raddia > Raddia guianensis. Next base: position 25,776 of record JAYEVB010000136.1, read on the forward strand.
CGCCTCACTTACTCCCGGTAGTCGTCCGCCACTCCGCGAGGTGGACTCAGTCACCCGACACCGACTCAAGAGTAGCCACACGCCAAGGCCTACTCTCAAGCCCACGCCCCACGAAGGATATCTTCAAAAGTAACAAGTTCAAACGCCCGATCATGCGGATCGAAGGACTTCCATGAAGCTCGGTATTGGGGTTTGATGGATTGTGGCTTTGGATGATCTTGTGGGTGGAGGAATGGCCCTAGAACACCTAATTGATGAGCTATGAATGTGGTAGGTGAAGTGGAGCAGCAAACCTCAAAATAGCCAGCCACTAGATAGGTATTTATAGCCCCTAGAGCAAAACTAGCCGTTGCCCCTCGGAAGAGGACAAAAAGACTAGCCATTACACTCTACCGGACGCCGTCCAACGGGCTCCGGACGCCGTCCGACAGAGCGTACTGCTCAGCAAAAATAGGTTTACCGGACGCCGTCCGGTTCCCACCGGACGCCGTCCGACAGCAAGGATCGCGCAGGCGCCGAAACCACCGGACGCCCCCCAGACGCCGTCCGGCAGCGAGAAAGCCCCAAAATTGAACCTTACCGGACGCCGTCCGGTAACTACCGGACGCCGTCCGACAGTGAGTATGCAAGGGACCGGACGGCCACCCAGACGCCGTCCGACCAGAAAGTGCCTCGGATTATAACCTGATCGGACGCCGTCCGATAACGATCGGACGCCGTCCGATAGAGAGTACTGTTTTGGTGTTTGGCTGGTCGGACGCCGTCTGCTTTTCTTTCGACGCCGTCCGACTGAGAGGAATTTTTCGAGCTAAAATTTGTGGGGAATTTTAGGTGGGTTTTCTCTCTAGAAATCTCACAAGGATATATATGGGTATTTTTAGAAGTGGTGGACTACGAAACCGAAGCCGAGAATTCGCAAAGATCGGCATAGTCCGAGATATTCAACCCTTTTGAAATCCGACGAAAAATAAGAAATAAACCTACTACTCCTAATTTATACGTGACCTCTTCTCTCGCCCGGTCACGCACTTTGAAATCTTAGAGCAGCTCAGGAAATTTACGTCGCTTTGAAATAGGGTTTGCAAAAGCGCCGAGTCTTCGCTAGGGTTCCGAGAAGTCCAAAAACCCCCTAGCCCTTTATATTGATTAATTTTATCATCAATGCCACTAATAAAAATTAGGACTCAACGATGCTCACAATCTCCCCCTTTGTGGCACTTGATGACAACCCAAAAGAGAATAAAATTTTTGAGCTGCAAAAGGGTTAGTGCAATACAAATATGCGAGCAATTTTAAATTTAAGACAACCACAACTCGACCACAAGGATGTGCAAGTAAAGGAAGCTCCCCCTAAATTCATGCAAAAATTAAGTTTAGAAGCCAACAAGATTCAAATGTCATAAAATCAACCAAGGTAACAACCACAAATTTCAACGAGTATCAAGGCAATAAATAATATTACAGGAAAACACACCCTCGATCTCACTACCCACTACTAACCCTCTAACTTCTCCCCCTTTGTCACCAAGTGACACAAACGGGAAAAGGTCCTATTCTTGCTGATCTTGATCCATGTCGTCGCCTCCGTCATCTCCCTGGCCGCCGGTAGAGGAGCCCTGACCTCTGGGACGCTTGAACAAGGGCATATGAGCTGCAGAGGGTACCGACCGAGGTGAGGATGGATCATCATAAAGCTGGGTCGGTTGAGGGTTTGGCAAAGAAAAGTTGAGATGACGAGCGACTTCTCCACCCGTGAAATGAATCTTACCCGGAGAAGGATATGACTGTGGTGGAGGCACAAAAGAAGGAGCAGGCCCAGAAGGAGGGTACACCCAAGGATGAACCGGTGGTGGGTAGGCAGGTGGGCGAGGAAAACTCTGAGTCTGCTGGTAATCCTGATAACTGTTGTGGGCATGTGAATACCAACCATATGGATTTGCCCCTTCTGGCACTGGCATAAACATCGCCCTATGAATCGCTGGTGACTTAAATTCTGCGAACTCATCTCGCCAAGTACGTCTCACGCCTCGCTAAGTCTGTCATCTCTCTGCGGGTGGTGCCGGCTCTTCTTTCACCTCAGAGTGAAAATTTCTCATATCTGTGCATGACCCCTCATCTCACCTATCAAAGCATCATACCACGGAGGAGGATTGCTGAAGAGGAGCTTGCACCTGTGTTGGCACAAATGGCTGCATTGGGGCAGCGAGGAGCAAAGACAGAGTGGTGGAGGAGCATCATCACGAGTCTAGCCAACTTGGGCTTGCTCCCAAGAGAATTCAAGAAGTTCTTCATCGATGCTTTTTGATTCTGTTGTTCCAACTCCTTACTTCATCATTTGTTACACGCTCTGTCCTGGAGAGCAATAGACCAATATAGGGAGCTAGAGGTAGTGCCCTATTAACTTCTCTGAAGATGGCGTCATTAAATTCTCCCAAGAGGGTAGCTCCAACATTGATGGTCTTGCCTGTCAGAAGAAATAACATGAACCAGCTGCAAATGGCAAGAATTCTGTCGCGATTGCCACCTCGAACAAACAATGTGCTTCTGAGTATAAGATTAATAAGGGCAGGCTCCTGTCGCAACTGATTTGCCTTATCAATACTAATTTCTTCATCATCGAGATCCAGGTACATAAATCTGACTTCACCCAAAGGAGGATATTTGCCCCTCCAGAAACCATCTTCATAGCACACCTCATTCAAATCAGTGCCAGAATCTGGAGTACCCAAGGCGTGATTCATCTCGACCACTGTGATCCTTTGAACCTGTCCATCAACTGAATGATAATAGTTTGACTCTGTCTCGTCTTGGCAATCGAGTAAAGTAGCAAAGAACTCACAGTTCCTTTCTTGACTGTGTCAATTTCTTGTTGGAGATCAATTACGCAAGGCACGGTGTGGTGCTAAATATGGTGTGAACCTCAGTTCCTTGCCTTCTTTGTGATCTCGATCCAGTCTACGGTGAGGGTCCCTAGGACCCGGTCGAGGGAGCGAGAAGCACATGTACAATTGTTTCAAACTTGGTGTAGAACACAAGTCCCCGATATCCTCTCGCCTCGAGGGAACCACTTCGCATAAGAGACGGACCTTCTCTTTCTCAGAGTCTCCATAGATAGTTTCAGAACCTGATCATCCACGGGGTCGTCCTCAGCGACCACTGTCTCAGTGACATCCTCATCAATCGGGTCCTCAGCATATGTCTCGTCAAGCATCCTCTGCGGTGGCGAAGAAGAACCCGCCATCCGAGTCCAATGGAACCCTTGATCGATCAAGCTCTTGTAAATCTGCTCTAGACACTCTACTTGGGCGAGGAGGCGGCCTTGCTAGTCTGTCTCATCGATGTAATCCGGATCGCCCTTACTGCCGCTGTCGCACCGACCACTGAGGGTCCTGCCCAGAGCCTTCCCGAACTTCTTCAATGATTTCGACATGATGAATCGCTTCCTCTGATAATATGACCACTGACCAGAACAACCTTACTGCCAACTGTCACGACCAACGATCCACTGACACGGTGCCAACCCACCACGGTCCAACCCTGAACATGAACGCGGGAAAAACCTATTCAAAACCTAGAACTCGGTAAACAACGAAATTTGACGGGAGGATAGGCGGGAAGCCGTTACCGAGTCCTAAAGGCGAAGAAGGAAGACGCCGTGCGCGAGGAGATCGCCCCCAAGGCCCTTCCCGGTAGGGGAAAGGAGGGGAACTCGACGGAGACGAGGCGCACGAACGGGGACGTCCACTTCCAATCCACGCGGAGGGAATCGAAGAGGACGACGAGGGGAGGCCGCCGGTGGTGGTGGAGATCACCGGAGGTCGCCGGAGGGTCTTCCCGTGAGGAGAAGGGGCAGGGCGGCGCCGGCTTGGGAGGAGAGAGAGATCAAATGGGAAAGAGAGAGGCGGAGAGGTAAGTTATAAGCGATTCAGCGATTAGGTCTGTCGGACGGCGTCCGAGCGGTTACGGACGGCGTCCGACAACAAAGTGGTGCGACACGAGGAACCTCGTCGGGACGGGTCGCGGAGAGGCGACGGCGTCCGGCGAGGAGTTGCAGCGCGGATAACGCTCTGTCGGACGGCGTCGAGAAGCTACGGACAGCGTCCGACAGAGGTATCTGGCGCATGCAAAGACGCGATCGGACGGCGTCGAGAGTGGCGGACGGCGTCGAAGAGGGCTGAAAACGTGCGGCACCGACCGATGGGCCCCACCAATGCGCAGAAATATTATAAAAATAATATTTTGAAGTGAAGATCTCCATTTTTTTTTTTTGCTCAAAATTCAAACGAAGATTCAAATGTGAGCAATTTGAAGAGATTTTCTAAAATTTAATTTTGAAGGGATAAGATTATAATGTGACAAGTGAAATCAAGTCAAATTCTAAAACCCAAATTTTGATCTTAGAGATCAACAAAATGTGCGAACCCAAATTTTGCCTTGATTTCTCATATAGGCATGAAAACCGAGCATAGGGGTTCACTTTAGAGTTTAAGCACATGTTTTTGAATTTTGGTTTCTTTTCAAATATTTTCAACAATTTTGATGCCATATGATTTTCAAGAGAACAAAAATGCATATGGAGCAAATTTTTCAAAAAGGTAAGATTTTCAAAACTAGAAGTTTGAAATGGTAAGAAGATAAGGATAGTCTATTAAGCTCAAATTTGTTTTGGCTTGAAATATAGGACAAGAATGTGTTCACCCAAAATCAAATTTATCTTTTCACCACTAGAGGGAGTGTTGAGATCATGAGTTGAAACTAAACTCCCCCTAAATGTGACAAGGGTCAAAAGCAAATGGAAAAATTCAAATAAGACCCAAAAATCACGAAAACCAATCAATATGCATTTGATCCATCTAGTATGTTGAGTTCATTCCTTAATTTGCAAAACCGTGCCTCATCCAAGGGTTTAGTGAAAATATCCGCCAATTGGTCCTCCGTTCGCACGTAGGCAAGCACAACGTCACCCTTTGCAACATGGTCACGAATAAAGTGATGTCGGATGTCGATGTGCTTTGTACGGGAATGTTGGACCGGATTGTTGGCTATTTTCACTGCACTTTCATTATCACATAGGAGTGGCACTTTTTCAAAGTTTAGCCCAAAGTCACTAAGCATCCGAGTCATGTACAAGAGTTGAGCACAACAACTCCCGCCGCTACATATTCGCTTCATGTAGATAGCGCCACGGAGTTTTGCTTCCTCGAAGTCCATGACACGAGTGGCGATCTAGCAAGTGACAACCCCGAGGTGCTTTTGCGATCAATTTTGCAACCGCATAATCCGAAGTCGGAATAGCCAAGAAGCTCAACACGCGCTCCCTTGGGGTACCAAAGACCTAGACTAGTAGTGATTTTAGATATCTCAAAATCGTTTTACGGCAATAAGATGCACTTCTTTAGGGATGCTTGAAAGCGAGCACACATGCACACACTAAACATAATATCGGTCGAGAAGCGGTAAGATAGAGAAGCGAACCGATCATGGAGCGATAAAGCTTTTGATCCACGGGCTTTCCATCTTCATTCAAGTCAAGATGCCCATTAGTGGCCATTGGTGTTTTGATCGATTTGCAATCGTCCATTGAAAACCGCTTGAGAAGGTCCTTTGTGTATTTCTCTTGACAAATAAAAGTCCCTTCTCGAAGTTGCTTGATTTGAAATCCAAGGAAGAAAGTAAGTTCTCCAATCATCGACATTTCGAATTCCTTGGACATCATTTCTCCAAAGTCCTTGCATTTAGATTTGTTAGTGCATCCAAAAATAATATCATCCACATATATTTGACAAATAAATAGGTCATTTTCAATTGGCTTTAGAAACAATGTGGAATCAATCGCACCGGTTTTAAATCCCTTTTCTAAGAGGAAGTCCCTAAGACGCTCATACCATGCTCTAGGAGCTTGCTTGAGACCGTATAGCGCCTTAGTGAGCTTATAGACATGGTTTGGGTGTTTGAGGTTTTCAAAACCGGGCGGTTGCTCGACATAGACAAGTTCATCAATAAAACCATTTAGAAAAGCACTCTTAACATCCATTTGAAAGAGAGTTATGTTATAGAGAGAAGCGAATGCCAAGAGTAACCGTATAGCTTCAAGTCGAGCGACGGGGGCGTAGGTTTCTCCATAGTCAAGTCCTTCGATTTGTGTGAAACCTTGCGCCACCAATCTTGCTTTGTTTCGCACCACTTCACCGTTCTCATCTTGTTTGTTGCGAAAGACCCATTTAGTTCCAATGACATTGTGATCCATCGGTCTTTCCACAAGCTCCCAAACTTTATTGCGGGTGAAGTTGTTCAATTCTTCATGCACGGCGTTCACCCAATCCGCATCCGTCAATGCCTCATCAATGGTTCTACGCTCAACAATAGACACAAAGGCGTGATGCTCACAATAATTAGCAGTATGAGAACGGGTTCTTACGCCTTGATTGAGATTGCCAATGACTTGATCTAGGGGATGATCCTTGGAGAGAGCGGTGTTGTTGGACGGTACTTGTAGATCAACGTCTCCCCTTGAGCTTGATCAACTTCAAAGTTCGCATCTCCGCCCACCGCTTGATCCCTGAGTTGTTGGAGAGGTGCCTTGAACTTGATCATCGATGGAGGTGGTGGGGTGATTACTTCATCTTTTGGTGCCTCGGTGAGGGTCGAATTTCCCCCAACTCCATAGCATCATGCGGTGGCTCATCACCTACATTTCTTGTCAAATCTTGCTCATTTTGCGAGCCATTAGTTTCATCAAACTTGACATCATAGGCTTCCTCAACTAGCCCGGTAGAATTGTTAAAAACTCGAAAAGCTTTTGACCGAGAGGAGTACCCTAACATAATACCAACGTCACACCTCTTTTGGAACTTACCCAAATGAGTCCTTTTCGTATAGATGTATACCTTGCAACCGAAAACTCGAAAATACGAAATGTTGGGCCTTCGTCCCACTAGTAATTCATATGAGGTCTTGTGAAGGAGTCGGTGGAGGTAGAGGCGGTTGATGGCATGGCACGCTGTGTTGATGGCTTCCGCCCAAAAAGCATGCGGCGTGTTGTACTCGTCAAGCATTGATCTTGCCATCTCTATCAAAGTACGGTTCTTTCTCTCCACCACTCCATTTTGTTGGGGAGTGTATACCGCCGAGAATTCGTGCTTCACACCTAACTCATCACAAAATTCTTCAACATTTGTATTAGTAAACTCGGTGCCATTATCACTCCTCACCTTTTTAATAAAAGAGTCAAATTCCTTTTGAGCTTTCAAAGCAAATCTTTTAAACACATCACCGCAAGAGATTTATTTGCAAGGAAAACACCCAAGTGAAGCGAGAGAAATCATCGACAATCACATGACAATAAGAATTACCTCCTATGCTCGCATAGGTGGTTGGGCCAAATAAATCCATATGCAAAAGTTCAAGTGGTGGGATGTAGACATAAAAGTCTTAGTCGGATGAGAATTAGCCACTTGCTTGCCGGCTTGGCATGAGCTACATAATCGATTCTTCTCGAATTTGACATCCTTCACTCCAATAACCAAGTTATCTTTAAAACCTTTTCAAAGTGCCCATTCCAACATGTCCAAGACGTCTATGCCACAACCAACCAAGAGTGGTTTGAGCGATAAGACAAGTCTTGATTTGAGAAGTTTCACGGTTTGAAAAATCAACCAAATATAAGTTTTGAAACCGGGTGCCTTCAAATGCAACACTTTGATCCTTAGTGGAAACAACACGAACTCCGTTGATCGAAAAGAAGCAATCAAAACCCAAATCGCACACTTGAGCAACGGAGAGGAGATTAAAGTTGCAAGCTTCCACCAAGAGCACATTAGAGATGGATAGGTCATTAGATATTGCAATTTTACCTATACCCTTTACCTTTCGCTTGGAGTTATCCCCAAATGTGATCTTGTGTTCGGGGTCCTTCATAGTCATCTTCTAGAGTTTCATGCTTTTCTAACAAGTTCTCAAATTCATTTGCAAGCTCTTTATGCACCTTCACTAGCTTCTTTCTCTTAGACTTTTCTTTCTCTAGAGCATTATTCAAGTCATCAATCAAAAGCTTAAGCTCACTTTTAGAGAGGTGCTCATGTGTTACCTTCTCCTCTAATGCCATAAGACACATGGGAGGTGAGGGGTTGTCGATTGCGACTCCGGATATCTTCGTGTTTTCATTATCGGAGGAGTCCGTCCAAGAACCTTCATCATCGGTGATCCATTCCCCAATCACCTCTTCTTGTATATTTGCGGTGAGGCAAAGCTTTTGCTTGGGAAGAGCCGGAGGAGCGTTTTCCTTGATCGCAAGTCCGCTAGCCCATGAGTTCTAGTATCTTCTTCTTGGAGGAGGATTGAGAGGACGATGAGCTTGAGCTATCTTCCTTCTTAGTCTTTTGACCGCAAGAGCTTTCTTCTTATCCTTTGATTTGTGATCACTCTTGCGGTAGTGACGATATTTCTTCTTGTCATCTTCCTCATCTTCCTCTTGATTCCTTGCCTTGTGCTTGTTCTTTTTACTTCTTGGGCAATCCCGCCAAGTGACCCTTTTCTCCACATTCATAGCAACGCATCTCGAGATAGGTCTTCGCCTTGAAGAGGATGATCCGCCGTGGAAGCTCATCTTCTTGATCAACTTTCTTGACACTTGACAAGGAGGGCCAATTCTTCAATCTCGGAATTGCATCATCTGAGTCATCATCTTCTTCTTCAATTTCAATCTTCTTCTTCCCACTTTTGGCTTTGGCGGGAAGAGCAATGGACTTCTTATTGAGCGGGACTCTTCACTTTCAAGAAGTCGATCTCATATGAGTTGAGTTGCAGAAGCTTTGTCGGTGTCATTTTCTTGAGCTTTGATTTGGATGCTCGAATCAAGATCACAAGTGGATTAAAGCTAAATGGCACAACATCAAGCATCTTCCGACAAATGTCAATGTCTTCCAAGACCTTCTTCTCCGAACATCCGGCAATTTCATTGACGATGGGGTTCAATCTAAGAAACATTTCATTAACACTTTCATTAGGGAGCATCTTGAATTGATCAAATCTTTTTCTAGCTCGAGATAGCTTCTCCTCAAGCATCTCGGCACTACCAACATGAATTTCCCTAAGATGCTTCCAAATATCATAAGCTTTAGTAAGATTACAAATGCTATCAAAAACTTCGGAGGATACACTAGAGAGTAAAGCATTTCTAGCAATGGCATTAAAGCGTTTGTACTTAGCATGAACTTCATCAAGAGCAATTGTTCCAGCCGGAGGGTCCGGATATCCGGTTTCACAAGCAACCCACACATCATAACTAAGTGCCTCTAAGTAACATTGCATCCTAATTCTCCAATAGTTGTAATTTGTTCCATCGAAAATAGGAGCTTTTCCAATTTCTATCCTAGGCCCCTCTTGAGTCATCTCCTAGCGGTTAAGCTAAAACCGGAGAACCTAGATGCTCTGATACCACTTGAAAGAGGATCCTAAGGCCTAGAGGGGGGGTGAATAGGCAATTTTAATTTTTCTTTGATTAATTGTTGATTAAGCATCAAATTAATAGTGACCCAATCCTAGTGTCAATTGATACGCAAGCGGAAGCGATAAACAAGTTAACAAGCAACTAAGTCATGGCATCACAATCAACACATTCAATGCAATGGTAGTAAGTGCGGAAAGTAAATAAGAGGGCGACACGGTGTTTGTTTGATCAAGTTCGAGCCGCAACTCCTACTCCGCTGAGGCTACCCCTTGCGACAAGGACCGGCTCGCTCTCGAGCCTCACGCCTCACTTACTCCCGGTAGTCGTTCCGCCACTCCGCGAGGTGGACTCACACCAGTACACCGACTCAAGAGTAGCCACACGCCAAGGCCTACTCTCAAGCCCACGCCCACGAAGGATATCTTCAAAAGTAACAAGTTCAAACGCCCGATCATGCGGATCGAAGGACTTCCATGAAGCTCGGTATTGGGGTTTGATGGATTGTGGCTTTGGATGATCTTGTGGGTGGAGGAATGGCTCTAGAACACCTAATTGATGAGCTATGAATGTGGTAGGTGAAGTGGAGCAGCAAACCTCAAAATAGCCACCACTAGATAGGTATTTATAGCCCTAGAGCAAAACTAGCCGTTGCCCCTCGGAAGAGGACAAAAAGACTAGCCGTTACACTCTACGGACGCCGTCCGACGGACTCGGACGCCGTCCGACAGAGCGCATCGCTCAGCAAAAATAGGTTTACGGACGCCGTCCGGTTCCACGGACGCCGTCCGACAAGAAGGATCGCGCAGCGCCGAAACCACCGGACGCCCCAGACGCCGTCCGCAGCGAGAAAGCCCCGGAATTGAACCTTATCGGACGCCGTCCGGTAACTACCGGACGCCGTCCGACAGTGAGTATGCAAGGGACCGGACGGCTACCCAGACGCCGTCCGACCAGAAAGTGCCTCGGATTATAACCTGATCGGACGCCGTCCGATAACGATCGGACGCCGTCCGACAGAGAGTACTGTTTTGGTGTTTGGCTGGTCGGACGCCGTCTGGCTTTTCCAGACGCCGTCCGACAGAGAGGAATTTTTCGAGCTAAAATTTGTGGGGGAATTTTAGGTGGGTTTCTCTCTCTCTAGAAATCTCACAAGGATATATATGGGTATTTTTTGAAGTGGTGGACTACGGAAACCGAGTTTTCGAGAATTCATAAAGATCCAAGATAGTCCGAGATATTCGAACCCTTTTGAACCGACGAAAAACAAGAAATAAACCTACTACTCCTAATTTATACGTGACCTCTTCTTTCGCCCGGTCACGCACTTTGAAATCTTGGAGCAGCTCAGGAAATTTACGTCGCTTTGAAATAGGGTTTGCAAAAGCGCCGAGTCTTCGCTAGGGTTCCGAGAAGTCCAAAAACCCCCTAGCCCTTTATATTGATTAATTTTATCATCAATGCCACTAATGAAAATTAGGGCTCAACGATGCTCATAGGCAAAGTACCAACAGGGACTACGTCGCTATCATCAGCGCAACGTACGGGGCCGTGCATTCTCCAAGGGAGATCTGGTCCTTCGAAGGAATCAGAAGCACGAGCATAAACTCTCCCCACTCTGGGAAGGCCCCTATGCGATCGCTGAAGTGACCCGCCCGGGGCTTACCGGCTACAGCGTGAAGATGGATTTGAAGTGCCCAACACCTGGAACATCGAACGGCTACGTCGTTTTTCCTTAGTTCTTGTATCCAAGCAAGATTTGTGTAATAGGTTTCTTCTTTGACTTGCTACCGCCGTGGCGACCAAGCAAAGAAGTCGGGGTTACACTAAATAGTCGCGGAGTCAACCGCGCCCTATCCCTTCAATAAAGTTGTTTTCTCTACATGTGTTGATCGATTCGAGTGGTACGAAAATTCTTGAGTAATGGCGTTACGCCCCAATGACAATGTTTAGCTACTCATGTTGACAGAAGAAAGCCAGCGCTACTTCACGGTACTGGAAATTTGGACCACGGTCGGACGCGCTTTCATGGAAAAGGATAACACGATTATTTGGATAAATCAGATCGCGATCGGGATCAACCAAAAGTTTCTATTACAGACATAATTACAAATCCAGCTGATCAACTATCTGGACAGCTGTCGGATGGACTTCTTCTAAAAGAGCCACGACCTCCTCCTCCGAGCAAGCAAACCCATCCTTAACGGCTTCGCAATCTCGGCGTGGGAAGTTTGACTTCGCGATGGCGAGGCCCTGACTGGTGCACGTTGTTGCGGCCTCCCGGGTGAAGACCTTGATCTGCTCAGGAAGGGCGTCGAGACGGGCCACCAGGAGGTCGTGGTCGTTCGGGCCTCGTCTGGATAAAGACATTCAAGAATTGGAACGATCCCCGTTGAGGTCCGGCGGCGAAGTTCTGCACAATCAGTCGGGCAAGGCGTATCAGTCGAGCTTTAGTGAGGTTGAGCCAGGGAGAGCCAGTCGGGGAAAGCTACCTTCCAACTGCTTGGCCGAGCTCTCGGCTCGAGCGTTGGCTTGGCATGCTTCCTCCTCCAGCGCCTTCTGCCTCGCTTCCAGAGCTACACTCAACAGCAAACATTAAAAAGATATTACCAATGGAGCATCCTTTTTAGAGATCTAACACAGGTCGGGGTTTATACCTTGGTTTGCGTTGGACTCTTCCACGTGGCGGAGACGGAGTTCTATGACCTCGCGGTGCAGTTCTTCGATCCGACCGCGATATTGTCGTTTGATGGCATACAGCGCGTTGTCGAACTCATCGCTGCTTTCAGCTCGCCACCGCCCTCTCCATGCATTGGGTTTTCGCTTTGACCTCTCCTTCATGCATTTGTATGGAGAAGAGGGGAGATTAGTGGGATTCCTCTCGCAGGATAGAGGTTCGCAATAAAAGAAGTTCTACCTTATATATTTCAGCTGGATTGTGGTTACTTGGTCCAAGACCTCCCACTCTTCGCCTCTGCCCGTCGTCGACCTCAGAGTCTCCGCGTTTCTTTCCGCCACTTCAATCGGAAGGGTGGAATGTGAGCTTTGGCCGAGGGTGGGATCTCCTCGATCTCGGCTCGAGCTAGCCGAGCTGGAGCTTTCCTTCACGGGCGAGGATTGGCGGCTAGTGGCGGGGGCCGAGTCCCGTGAGGCGCAGATGGGCGCGCCGAGCCCTTGGCGCATGGCGGCTCGTCGTCTTTCATAGGTTTTCTGAAAGCACCAAGACTGCTCAATATGCACATCGCATGTCTCCATACAATGAAGTTATGACGTCGCAAGGAATACCGTGTGACGGACGATTTCATCTTGAACTTCATGCCCGAGCCACTCGGCCCGAGCAGGTTTTTTTGCCCCGATCGCGGCCTTTGGGTGGTGGCCGACCGTGAGGTGGAGGGCTCGTGGTGCGCTGCCGGGCGGGCGGCGATTTCGTCCTTGGGCGGCGGCGCAAAAGCGGGACGATGTCTTCCTCATCATCGATTCGCTCGAGTCCCTTGAGATGTCCCCTTGCTTTTCTTGGCCGGAGGAGCACTCGCTGAGCCCTCAAGCAGGCGCTATGCAGGCGCCTTGTGGGTGGAGCTTCGAACCGGGAGGAGAAGAAGGCCATACCGCAACGCATCAAATTACATTAACTCTAGCCCTACATCAACGAACCGCGATTGAGTTGAGGAGGATCTTCTCCTTACACCGTGGCAAAATCCCAGATGATATGGAGCCGCACTCCGAGGGGTTATTTCGCGTTCGAGCAAAAGCTCAATCACTACCGATGATCTCCTTTGCGCGAGGCTCTCGTTGGTTTCCCGAGTGGCATCCTGGAGCCCCGAGTACTCAAAGGCGGGATGCGCCCTCTCCTTGATGGGCTGGATACGGCGTTGGGTATAGTTCCACACTACCCCGATACCGGTCAGCCCGGCAGACTTGGCTCTACGGAGAAGAACAAGAAGCTCCTTCACTTGGCTTCCCGTCATCGGCGGCGAGAGAAGACCAAGAGGGATGGACTGTGGGGCACTCGACGGAGAAGGAAGGAAGAGCCGGGGGGGAGTTGGCACAATAGAACCACTCGGAGTGCCAGCCTTTGTTGGAGGTTTTGAAGTTAAGATCAAAGTAGTACTTTTAACCCCTTCCCGCAATTGAATCCCGCACACCGCGGCCTTGGGATTGTCCTTGTTGGGATAGGGTTTGAGAAGGAAAAGGAATCAAAGATCAAGTGGGGAGCTACCCCAAATAGACCTCACAGACATGAGTGAAAATCGCGATATGAAGAATGGAGTTGGGATTCAAGTGCGAAATCTCAACCCCGTAAAATGAAGGCACTTTAAGAAAGAGTAGCAAGGAAGGCCAAGCCATGAGGAAGAAAGATTCGAAGACCACCACCTCGCTCGAACGAGGGGTGGGCAGACTCACCGGCGGCGGGACGCCAAGACAACAGCTCTTCGGAGGGGAGCACGCCGAGAGAGACCAACTTCTGTAGCCTCCGTTCGGTCGTGATGGACTTCACCCACTCCTTCCCGCTCTTAGCAGCCTTAGGGGTAGAGGGGGATGGCGGAGCCATAGCGATCGGAGACGGGTGGCGGCGGAGGTGGCGATGAAGGAGAACCCTAGCGGCGGAGCTTACTGAAAAAGCCAACGGATCGGGCGCGAAAAACAGGCAAAGCGAACCCATTTCGTTCTCTGCTCGGACTTATAACAACAGTGTAGTTTTCAGATTCGGGCGGGCCTAGGTCTAGCGTCAGATGCGGCCTTTTCGCGAGGGGCCCAATGATCACTTGGCTGCCCGAGTGATTCCCCCCGAGAGGTCTCATAAGACGCATTGACCGCCCGCTTAGGAGCGGACGAGTCTAGCTACTCGGACGAAGTAATGCTACGGATTCGAGATCAAATCGAGAAGAAGCAAAGATTGCGATTCAAGGTCAAAAACAAGACACCAAGATTCCCCAAAAGACTTTCATTAAAAGGGCTCTTAGGCCCGACATATATTTTCATGGCGCTGCACATCGAAGTGGGGCTCGTCGTGGCTTATGGAATGCCGGCAGAATAGATCATTCCTCCGACGACCACCTCACACTGAGGATGGAAGCGGCGAGAGCATCCTTCAATGGGGTGCGCGCTGAAGAGCCGGATGGTCACGACCAGACCTCGATGGCCCTCAGGCGATCTCCTCCCGTGTTCCTCTCGCCACTTTTGCCAACGAGTGATCTTAGCCGCGCGGGCTGCAGCGGCGCGAGCGCGGAATCCGGCGACGGCGGCCTCCCATGGATCCATGAAGATTTGTGGGGCAGGTGTGGAAGTTCCCCCAGGAGTCGCCGAAAGGGAAAAAGACTCAAAACTCGAAGGCTGGTGGTGAAGTAGTACGCACAGGATTTTTTTATATACTGAGGAAATTCAGGCCGCACCTAGTAAACCGTTTGAATACAAGAAACCATCATAGCGATGGGACGCAAGTGGAGCGGATCCGTTTCAACGGGAACACGCGCCCCTTCGGCTGTGTGAGAAAAGGACGCGAAAACGCTTCACCTCCCCCTAATTGGGCTTGGGCTAAAACTGCAAAGGGCGACCCCCTTAACAGGCTTTCTTAACACGCCGCGGACGGTGGCAATATGTTAAAATCGAGCCTAATTCGCCTCGGTGCACCTCGAGGGCGATCACCGGCGCGCTAAAGGTAAAAATATTTCACGGCATACCCCATGTTGGGTCACTAGCCAACTTTGCACGCTCAAGGTTGGGTGTTGGTGAAATCTGGATTCAATTTCTTGAGGTATGCCTTTATAAGGTCGCCAGTTGTATACCGTTACGTGGATACAAATACCTCTCGGCAAAATTGCGTCCAACCGGTATGCCTCCAAAGGCCTATGCTGATCCTTGCCATGGTGGGGACAGATACCACCCGGCTGAAAGGTGTGTCCCATGTTGGGCCAAGAGCTGGTTCTTGCAAGTTAAGGCAGCTACCGATGTCGATATCCCTAAAACGCTAAGGTTCTGAGATGTCGCAAGACGTAAGCTGTAATGGCGTGGCTTAAGGCATGCCCCATGACGGGCCAATGGCCGCTCTTGTATTGCAAGAGTGGATGCCCAGGAGCCGAATCCTCCTGTTGAAGTAACGTGGCCAAAGGGCCGAGAAAGCTGGAGTCTGGTATTGCCAAATCCAGGCGTTGTTTCGACATAAAAACTTAAAATTTCTTGAGTCCTTTACAATCTCTTTTCAGATTACAGGAGAACCAGTCGGCCAAGCATCTGACTCGATCGTAAAGTACTCGGGGGCTACTGTGGATTGCATGGGCCCCGGGTATCCTCTAGAAGGCCCATAAGGGAGCAGATAGGGGGCGACCCAGGTCGGTTGGCTGAAGATGGGAAGCACTCGGATCGGGCGGAACTTAAGCCGCAAGAAAGGGTTCGAGTTTACAGGAAATCCCCATGTAATTAGCGGATCAATGCATACGTTCCATGTAATATCATAACGGAAATAGTTGCCATATATCCCGCGACTTCATCAGAACTCTATCCCCTCATACTATATAAAGGAGGGAACAGAGGCCATCGAATCATCGATAGGAGCATCATCTTGCATCCCAATCCACCAAATAATCCCGAGCACGTGAAGTAGGGTATTACCTCCTCCGTTGAGGGCTCGAACTCAGATAACCCGTCTTGTGCTAGCCATTTGACCTAGTTCTTGATAAGCGCCCCTCAGACAAATTCATCGCGGCGGTGACCCCGATTAGTCACCGTCGACAGTTAAGGCAGTAAGGGTTGACATGGAAGATATCCATGGTTCTTGGGAGGGTAGTTTCAAGCAATTATGGAATTTCAAGGCTGCACTGGAGAAGACATGTCCTGGCAGTATTGTTGAGATTGATTGCCAGAAGGTTGCTGGACAAGTGCATTTCTCTAAGATGTTTGTCACTATCAGATCATGTGTGGATGGTTTCCTAGTTGGTTGCAGGCCATAGCTTGGGGTAGATTCTACCCACTTGACAGGCAAGTATAATGGACAACTTACAGCAGTGATAGCCATAGATGGCCACAATTAGATATATCCAATAGCTTACAGAATCTTTGATAAGGAGACAAATTCTAATTGGGATTGGTTCACGACTCAACTGAAGAGGGCAATTGGCACTCCCTTGGGACCAACAATTCATACAGATGCTTGCAAGGGTATTGACTTTGCTGTCGGTCAGGTGTTTAGCGATGCAGCAGAGCATACGGAGTGTTTTAGACACTTGATGATGAATTTTAGAAAGAAATTCAAGGGAGATATTCTCAATTACATGTGGCCAACTGCTTGGTCTTGCAAGACTGAGAGATATCAAATGTTATTGGAAAAGGTTGCATAAACTTGCCCACAAGCTATCAATTATCTTCAAACCCACCATAAGCACCTGTGGTCTAGGGCCAATTTTGCAAAGTATTCAAGGTTGACTATGTTAATAACAATATTTCAGAGTGCTTTAATAATTGGATCAAGAACTTCAAAGATTTTCCTGTAGTTGATCTCATGGATGGGGTAAGAGAGAAGATACAACGAAAAAATGCTACAAGGCAAGTGATTGCTAACAGGATGGAAGGTAATAACCTATCCAGTGTTATACATGAGTTAAACATGAAGAGTAGAGGGTTGAAGTACAATGTTGGGAGGAGTGGGTATATTAAGGCTGGAATATCATGATGTAGTGTGGATGGCTCCACGCCTCCACCTGGTGATATGGAGTTGATCTTCTTGAACATACATGCTCTTGTGGACAATGGGATATATCTGGTAAACCCTGTCCTCATGCTATCTCATTCATCACATCTTAGTGACAATGTAGAATTGAGGATTATGTGAGTGATTACTACTCAATTCAGAGGTTCAAAGATTGCTATCATTTTGCGTTGTGCCTAATGGATGGCAAGGCACAATGGCCACAACTGAACCAGGATTTTTTATGAATCCACCAAAGCTTAAAAGTCTGCAGGCAGGCCACGAAAGAGAAGATTCGAGGATAGTGGTGAGCCAGGCAAGAGTGGCCCATATCCATGCAAAAATTGTTTTCAGTTCGGTCATATTGAGAAAGGTTGCCCAAATGCTAGTATTGAGCCCGACGAGGAGCTACCAAAGCCACCCACCAGGAACACGTAATACGGTGCAACCCCTAGTACTTTTTAACATCTTAATTTGCACAGCTTGATTTACTTTTTTTTTTTGTAGGAAGAAGAAAACAACAGATGGGATGTAGAGGAGATATCTTTTTCTAAATCTATGCATTAGCTTATATTTATCACCCTTTTGTGCGGGTTGTGCCGAGGACTAGCTGCTTTTGTGCTGACAAGCCCTTTTGTAAGGCACGTTTAGCCATAATGGTCCATTTCTTTTGTTGACAACTCTTTATGTAAGGGATCAAATCACTATATATGTGCTGCTTGGTTGATTGTGTTTTTATATACAACCTCATATGTGTTGTTGGTGATTGTCTATGACTGAATTGATTAGTTTCCTTTCATGTGAATGTTTATTCCCTTGGCTTCCATTCATGTCCATTTATCCACGCTTTTGTCTGCCACTGAAGCTGCCATGCATGTTCATGCTCATCTTTTTCTCGATTTCTCTACAAATGAAAAAAAAAAAAAGAGCAATGCATGTAGCGCCAAGGCTCAGCTGTATGCAGCAATGCGAAGAGGCCGGGATTGAGCAATGCATGCGACGGCTTTACGTGAGAAAACTAGATAAAAAGGAGTGAGCGCTAACGAGATTGCAACGATACTTGATTAGGCAACGATTAACGTGAACACGACGGTGGTGTTACGTGATTAGGCAACGGTTAACGTGAACACTAACGGGAGGGCAACGAAGTGGTAGAAAAAGGAGAAGAGGGAACTTTCGATGATATTAAAGTGAACTTGACTCTTTCGGGTGGTATAAACCAAAACTATGGATCATTCGATGGTATAGACCCAATCAAAATCACATGGAATTCTCTTGCACTTTAGATGCAAAACTGTTTTTCAAGTATTGGATGGAAAGTGTAGTGTCACTCGTAGGTTTTACTATTGCAGTTCAGCTGATGGTGATTGTGGCATGTTTTATATAGGGACCCCATAAAGCCTGTGCTCCATGCATTGATGCCATCGGATTCATTCAAGATCTGTGCACATCAAGTAGATGCATGCACAACAACGTCGTCATTTGCCATACAAATGTGTGAATACAATAACTGCACATTTAATTGTTTTCAAACAAGGTGATACAGATATATATATATATATATATATATATATATATATATATATATATATATATATATATATATATATATATAGAGAGAGAGAGAGAGAGAGAGAGAGTACTATACACACACACACACAGAGAATAATTTTAGACAAGTACAATATTTGATACCAATATTTTTATACAGATACCCAATTTTCTGAACAGTAATTTTCTATTCAATAGATATGCAAATAAAATTTAAACAGTAATCATCTACAGTAACAATTTTTGTACATTAATTTGAAACAGCAATATTCAATAGCAGATTAAGTAGAATCAATATACTAATTTAATTGATCTTTTGCCGGATCTCTGTGGTTGGCGAGACCAACGGTACAGCCCGGTTGCGATACAAAGGTTGTAAAATCCTACTCGGTACTGACCAATCATTAGAGCATCCCCATCACACCCCCTAAAATGGCCTCTATTTCAAAATTTTTCAAATGCAATAGGAGGGAACTTGGTCCATATGAGGGTGAGTTTGCACTGTAGCAGTTACTATAGCAATTACTGTAGCGATAGAGAGAAATTTAAAGGCCCTGCTGGGGATGCTCTTACTTTGTTTCTAAAGTAACTAACCTTTCCTTGGCAGTAGCTCTAATTATATGGGATACGTTCTTATCGTTTCCCCAAGCAGTTCCTCCCGAAGGGAACACTTCTCTTCCGGTTACAAGTTCTCAGTAAGGAGATTCAAAGAACTACCAATGAGTTTTCTCCTACAAGGTCTATAGCATAAGAAATTAAACCATATAATCAAAGCTGAGCAAGCCGAAGGATTTTTAAAGAATAACTACTTCATTCCACAAAGTAATTTGTATATGGCTTTCCCTTTTGGGAACCCCGAAATTTATGAAGAACAAAAACAAAAAAAAATACCTTACACTAGTGCTAGATTTCACAATATCTTTGTTACAGGCTTACAGCACAATAGTACAACACTTATATTACTAAAGTAGATAGAAGGCTCTCTGAGAGAGTTGTGATCAACTTATACCTAGCGTACTGATGGGAATTTAATTTCTCCCTATGCACAATATTGGCCAATTTTTCTTGCGGCAATCATGGTACATAGGCAGGTCGCGCGCATGACATATTTATGTAATAACTTTGGAATATGTGGGCTTTACCCAATATATTTGAAGATAATCTAATTAAATCTCAAATTCTCATGAGGCCCATCTGATGGAGGGATATGTTTATTACCATATTGCTAGTTGTGTGGGAGAGACCTGCTCTCACACCCTATATAAGCAACGCAAGACCTCCAAAAGGCGTCACACAACAATTGGAAAAGGTTTTGTCCCAAGCTAGGGTCGAGTTGCTTTCTAAGTTGCCTCTCTCTATTCCTGTGCTGCCACCGTTAGGATGTCCCATCCCGTAAGTCAGCATGCTGACGCATGCACCGACAAGCGGAGCGGAAGAGCGGAGGTCTCCGGAACCGATCGCACAAGAGATCCTGCACTAGGTAGGGCGAAAAAGGTTTTTGGGAGGGTAGGGCGAATAAGGATTTTTGGAAGCGCTCCAACGCGACTGCTCGCCTTCACCATGCGCTTCTCCACTTGATCCACAGCGATGTCTTCACCGATGCGAAACACCGATGACAACACCAACCCGGAAGTTGTCGTCGACAACAACAATATCGGCAACGTGGTCCCTATCGTCAACACCTGCGCCCCTGGCGTCCAGTTGAGCGGCCAGGATACACCGTACGTATTCCTCGTTGCTGTTTTTGCATATCTATCAGAGGGATATACATGTGCTGCTCGTGCATGTGTATATATGATACGCTCTTGTTTAAACTTATTTGTTTATCATATCTGTTTCATGATTTATCACTGGATTAATACCTAGAAGTGCTAATATTTTCATCAATCCAAAAGCCTTATATTAGTCACTTTGTTATGTCGATGGTTGGCTTTGCCAGTGCACTGAAACCGAAGAAATTCACCGGTGCGCACTTCAAGAGATGGCAAGTGAAAGTCACTCCGTGGCTAATGGCTATGAACATCTACTATGTTGCGGCTGGCAGACCTGTGAAGAAAACCCTAACCTCTGACGAGGAAAGGGCTTTCCAGGAGGCCAACACAATATTTGTAGGGGTTGGTCTTAGCGTTCTTGTCGATCATTTTTATGATGTGTATATGAACATAAAAGACGCGAAAATGTTGTGGGATGCATTGAATGCTAAATTTGGTGCAACCAACGCTTGAGGTGAATCAGATGTCATGAAGCAAGATTCACGACTAAAAGATGGTTGACAACCGATTTGTGGTCAAGGTGCTCATGAAATTCAGTGCATCGTGAAGGACCTCAAACTTCTCGAGTGTGCATTGCCTGATAGGTTTGTGGCTCGGGGCATTGCCAAATTACCTCCTTTGTGGAGAAATTTTACCACATCTCTGAAACACAAGACAATAGATTAGTTTTGAGAATCTGATTGCTTCTCTTGATGTTTTGGAGAAAGCTCGGGGTAAAGATGCACCTGAGAAAAATGGCGAGGGAACTTCCAGCGCCAATGCTATCCAACAACATGGCAAGAATAAAGGAAAAAATGAAGGCAAACAAAACACTAATTTCAAGAAGAAGTCGAACAAGAATGAGATGTCTTGCTGTATTTGTGAGGAGGTTGGGCACTGGGATAAATAGTGTCCAGTGTCCAACACGCAAAGACAAAAGGGGTAATAAGGGGGCAGAACTCAAAGTTTGTCAATGCGACCATTGGCAACAATGAAGGAGTCAGCGGGTATGGTAATTTATCTACTGTTCTTTATATGGGTCAGTCTACTAGTTGGTGGATTGATACTGATGCTAATGTTCATGATTATACTGATATCTCATTGTTCTCTTCTTATTAGGTCTCAAGAGGTTTCACCGTACTGGTGGGGAACGGATTCAATGCTTCTATTCATGATGTTGGCACGATAGATAGATCGTGCAATTGAAGAACATGCAGCATGTCCCTTTTATCAATAATAACCTCGTTAGTTGATCCCTTTTCTGTAGAGCTGAGTACAAAGTGGTGTTTGAGTCTAATAAAATAGTCGTGTCTAAACATGAACTATTTATTGGTAAAGGCTATGAGTGTGGAGGCTTGTTCCGCTTTTCCCTTTCTGATCACTGCAATAAGTTTGTGAACCATATTTGTGACAATGTTAATGATAGTGAGGCTGATGTTTGGCACTCACGATTATGTTATATAAATTTTGGTTTCATGTCTCGGCTAGCCAGCATGAATTTAATTCCTAAATTTTCTATTGTCAAATGCTCTAAGTGCCAAAGCTATGTACAATCAAAGCAACCTCGAAAGCCTCATAAAGCTGCCGATGAGAGGGACTTGGCACCTCTGAAGCTCATTCATTATTATCTTTGTGAGATGAATGGTGTGTTGACGAAAGGTCGAAAGAGATATTTTATGACTCTGATTGATAATGCTTCTAGGTACTGCTATGTTTATTCATTGAAAATTAAAGATGAGGCTTTAGACTTATTTAAAATCTATAAGGCCGAGGTTGAAAATCAATTAGATAGTAAAATCAAGAGATATAAGTCAGATCATGGTAGCGATTATTTCTCTAGTGAGATCGATTTATTTTGTGCTGAACATGGCATTATTTATAATAGGATGCCTCCCTATTCTCCCCAATCTAGCGGGGTTGACGAAAGGAAAAACCGCACTCTAACTGATTTGATCTATGCGTTGTTGGACACTACGGGATTACCTAAGCCATGGTGGGGGGAGGCTTTGCTGACCTCGTGTCACGTACTGAATAAAGTTCCATACAAGATGTCGACGGTTGAGATATCGATCTCAAGTCGCTAAGGTTCTTTAGAAGTGAGATAGGAGACACGCCAAACAATGCGAACAACAACGAACAGGGAGACAGGGGTTTTTATCCTGGTTCAGGCCTCTCGGGAGAGATAATAGCCCTACGTCCAGCCTTTCTTATATATCAGAGATGAATACAAGAGGTGGCTCGGCGAGACAAACAAGTCTCGACGAGATTATGGGTGTACAGGTGAGTAGTATGCGACAAAGTAATCTTAGATGCCAGATGCGTCTAAGTCGTCTCCGATCATCCCCCTAAACGCCGTAGGGGCATGGTTTATATAGTACAGAGCAAACCAACCTACCGAGGGAATATCGGGCCGGGCTAACTACGAGATAGTAACGAACTCATACATGCCAAATATATCCCGAGGCAGATAAGGCATACTCCTAGTCTTGGGGATCACGACTCTAATCCAATCCGGAAACCAACGTCCGGGTCTTCATGTAGCCGTCAGGTAACTCTTGTTCGAGTAGGACTCAAACACGATTCCTTCATTACTACGCACCACGCCACCAGAAGCTGTTCGGGATGCATATGGGCGATAGAACCTTCCAGGGGACTGGGCCCTCGTAGGCTGTTCGATTGGGCCGTCAGGGAGTGGGCCATGGCAATGGGCCGTGATCTAATCCCCGACAGCTAGCCCCCGAGACTCAAGTGGAAGAACTCACTAGAGTGGGGGCATCCCCTTGAGACTCAAAGTCACGAAGAGGGTATTTTTCCCTGCTACAAAGGCAGGTAACAAGCTACCGAACAGGTTATGGTTCAACCGAACAAGACTTGTTCGGGACCGAACAAACCTGGACAAGGCCGAGCAACTCCGCTAGGCCGAACAGGAACGACATCTATCCGAGCAGAGCACTCACCTTCAATGCGACATCGAAAAATAGCCGCTATGCACTCCAACGGTAATCTTCTGCATTGCAAGAAGGAAAACAAAGC
Organism: Raddia guianensis; assembly: GCA_036346415.1. NCBI lineage: Eukaryota > Viridiplantae > Streptophyta > Magnoliopsida > Poales > Poaceae > Raddia > Raddia guianensis. The sequence goes on from JAYEVB010000136.1 coordinate 49,234, forward strand.
ACCGTTTTACCTAGCCGCCGCAGTAGAAAACTAGCCGCTTTGGGACTAAACCGCTGCAGAGCTGCTTATACGGGACTATAGCAGCCCAAGCCGCCATGCCAGCCACTCCGCTTCACGCCTTTCCTCTCTAAGCCCTAGCTCCAACCAAGGCCAAGATCAAGTACCCAAACTCCACCACCAACCCTTTCGCCCGGCCCCGGGAACCGCTATGGCCAAGTTCACCGGCACTAGCCTCGACCGAGGAGGACCTTAGGATCTGGGAGGAGGAGGGCCACATCGACACGGTAGCTGGAGGCTGCCCGAGAGGAGGATACCCGAGCCGCCGAGGAGAGTTCGTTACCAACAGATTCGCACCGCTCGGGTTGAGGTCTCGAGAGCGACTTCGCCGAGGCCTTCTTAAACATCACGATTGGAGGTGGCGAACCTCAATCCGAACAAAGATCCTCCAGATGGCCGTCTCGCACACTGCGCGAGGGCTATCTGGCATCGATCCGCCGGGGTTGTTCCTCCATTACTACACAAGAACGAGGAGCAGCCCGCCGCCTGGGCCTGGGTGCTACTACCTCAAGCTCGGGCCACCGCCGACGACGCGCCAGATCCTCGCCCATCGCCGCCGACTGATGGGCGCGTGGTGGGTGAGGTGGTTCTACAAAGAAGCGGAGCGGCGACAAGAAACTCGTCTTCACCGGAAGGCGCCGGCAAGGGAATTTCAATGCCTCGGCCGAGATGTCCGCCGAGGATTGGTACTGACCAGAAGATCGCTTCCTCGTGAGCCTCGGGCTCACGGCGGGAGATCATTCGACTTCACAAATAACAGGATTTGTCCGTTGCGGAGGAGGTCCTATCCTTCTACAAGATAGAGGGATGGGAAGACATCACGAGGAGAGCACGGGTAAGTGCCTTTAAGACTCAACCTCTAAACAGATTCTTTCCTCCGAACAGAATCGACAATCCTTCGCTCGGCAGAGAAGCCAACCGACGATGGGTGACCGAAGGAAGTCGACGCCATGTCAAGGCGGCGAAGAAGGACGGGAGGTCACGGCGAGGTGGCGACACTGTCTGCAGAACGCAGTGCTGGCCCGCATGCACGAGGTAAATTACTTACTCCCTACCTGTGTTGCTTGACTCGCAATGTTGTTTAGTGCTAACATCCGCTTCTCAAAACGCTGCAGAGGACCAAACCGATCCTTGAGGGATCGCTGAGGAGCTCTCCTGTCCGAGAAGGAGAGGGGAAGAAGGGCAAGGCCAAGGCGGCCACAAAGCCCAAGGTGGTGGCTGTGCCGACGCGGAGCTCATCAAGGCCATGGCGGCCGCCACCGCCGAAGAGACCAACAAGGGCGACGGAGCGCACCGAAAGGCAAGCGCTGGCGCTGGTCACCCCAATGAGAAGAGACTAAGCCCTCCCTCCTCGCCGAAAGCAGAGCGACGAAGAGTAAAGACCATGGCCCTCGCTTAGGGCGTTACACGCAAGCTCACCCGCCATATGGCGCTGCTACAATGTGTCGCCGAGCAAAGGAGACTCGAGGAGGAGGTCGCGCAAGAAGGAGAAACTCCTTGCGCGCGCGAGAGGAGTGCTCGGGCCACCTGAGAGCTGAGCTCATCGCCGCCAACGCCTAAGGGCCAAAGCGGAGAAACCGCCAAGGAGCCCCGAGAAAAGGCGAAAGTTCGCGAGGAAGATCAGATCAAGCCTCCACGGCAGTATGTAGAAATCGATCTTTGATCTTTCCACCTTCCGACCGCATTGGACTTAACGACCAACTCGCTCATCACCGCCCAAGAAGAGACCGCCACGACGACGCCGAAGAGGCGCTGAAGGTCGCCGCCGCTCGAGCATCCGTGACGGGCGCGTCACGGCAAAGTGAGGCCGGCGAGCCTCAAGGACAAGCCGGCGGCGTGGAGCTCGCTGCCGCTGGCTCCAGCCAGTAGATCGACGCGCCAAAGGCGCGTGAAGCGGCTGGAGGCGAAGTAGCGTGGTGGCGCCACGGACTTCGGGGCCAAGGCAATGGCTCGAAGTCGCCAGTATGGGACCGAGCAGCCGGTCCTCGCTGGCACTTCGTCGCAGGGCAGCCACCCCGAGGCGACGGATTCTCTCGGGCGAAAGGTGGTGAGATCCCCGCCGCCGAGGAGCAGAAGAGTTCTCGAGCGTCGAACAAGTCGCCCCGCCGGTGGAAACAATGGCGCCACCGAGCGGAGTGAGCCTCCGCCCGCCCAAGACGCTCGAAAGCGGAGAGGAAAAGGAAGAGGAGAAGGAGCGCGAGACGAAAGCGCCGCCTGCCGCCCCGCCGCCCCGAAAGCAGATGCGCCCCGCAAGAAGAAGGAGCTAACAAGGCGGCGACGCAGAAGAACGCGCCCGCTTCATCCCGCGACGAAGGGCTTCGCGGACGATGGCTCGAGGACCGCCGCGCGCCGTGGATCAAGCGCCGACTTGGCAAGGTAAACACCTGTGCCAAATTTTGTTCAGCTTAGCCACATCATCGCAACGTAGTTAACTTGTTCTTTCCTCTCGTGTCTTCAGGACACCATGGCGGAACTCGAGGATGGGGTCACCATCGAATGGGCATTGCGGCCGGGCATTCCTCCGGAGCATCTTCAGCGGGGATCCCGGGCAGAGCGCTCAAGGCCGCCCAAAGCCGAGCCATCAAGGCGAAGCGAAGAAGCTCAAGGCTGTTGACCAAGGAGAGGCATTCTCCGAGGCTCTCCTAAAGGAAGCCGAGGAGCACAAGAAGCCGTGAAGGCGAGCACCGCGAGGAGATGCCGGGCCGCACGGTGGCTTGAAGAGCAGCTTGTCGACGCGGCCCCACCGCGGAACCAGCCATGGAGGAAGCCAAGAAGCTCAAAGCCCAGCCGCCAAGGAGGAGCGTACATCCGCGGACTCTGTGCTAAGATCTCAACCCCGTGGGCTTCACAGAGAAGATTGAGGAGATGCGCTGGATGGCGTGAGGGCGATCACCGCGAGAAGAGGGTCAAGGAGCCGGACGAGCACCAAGACCGCCGAAAGGCCGAAGTTAGCTGAGCGAGGCTCGACCGACTAGTCATGGGCCAAGATCAAGAAGTCGAGGCTCTCCGCAAAGGGGACGGAGCAGCCAGAGCAGAAAGAGGAAGCCGATCGCCTCCGAGCCGAGGCCGAGAGGGGTTCAAAGCCCAAGGGAAGTCCATACCAAGGAAGTTGTCGAGGAGCTCAAGGAGCAACTCGCCTAAGGTAGTCAGAGGGTCAGAACCCGAGAGGGACCTTTGTACCGCAGATTTTGTTAATAAAGACTTACCCTTTTCCCCGCAAAGAGAGAGCAGCAAAAAAAGACAAGAACGAATGTAAACTAAGAGAAAAGCTAACAGCAGCTAGGAAGTTTAAGAAAACCGTAGAGCGCTTAGCCTAACTCCCAGCTTCTGCCAGCATCTCGCCGAAACCTGAGTTTATAACCCGAACAGTGCACAAGAGAAAGAGCGACACCCTAGCCCTCGGAGACGGACGATGCTCGAGAACCTAAGCTATAACTCGAGCACGCGTGAGAGAGAAAGAGCGACACCAACCTTGCTCGATTTGTTCCATACCGCCGCTGACGAAGTTAGGCGCTCCGAGAGTAACCGAACAAGGAAAGTGCCTCGCCATGGGGGCTTACGAGAGCAAAGCTTTGCCAAGTGGTCGCCAAGCAAGAAGTGCCTCTACCGCTGAGGGCTTACGAGAGCGCACTTAGTCGCAAGGTGGAAAGGCCGTGTTACGCAACCCCGAAGTTTAGGAACGACGAGACTAGACACGGTAGGGAAAAATCCTTAAGATTGCGGAGCCAAGAGTTCGCAAGGCCGGCAGCCATCAAGTGTTACCAGAGGAAAGTAGTCCGAGAAGACAAGCAAAGGAAAAGGGGCAGAGGCCGCGAGGATTCACCGAGAATTGATTGAACTTACATGGTGCCGAGGGACTTGGACGAACTAAGGCGCCAAGTTTTACAAAAGCGCAAAGCTTGCAAACACGTAAAAGACCTACACAAAGAACTTACGGTCGGTCGATGTTCCAAGTGTTGGTCACTTCTCTCCCGCCCTCCATAGCCAGCGAACAATTTCGGCGAAAGGTAAGAAACGACCGTGAACGGGCCTCCCAACGAGGAGTTAACTTGTTGGCATTGGACAAGTTCGACACGGCGCAGTAACGAGGTCGCCCGCCTTCAAAACCCTTGGTCGAACTGATTTGGCGCTTGTCGGCCGAAGAGCTTGCCGGTAGCGTACATTCTCGATTTTGTGCCCGGTCGCTGTGCCTTCGGGAGATCGAGATCGAGGAGGCGCTTGCTCGCCGTCAACTAGGTTGATCGAGCTCGCGGCGAGGCGTAACCGAGTACAACTTCGCGGCGTGATGGCTTCGCACCATGGACCAATTGAAAGGAGTTTCTGCCGCCCTACCGTCAGAAAGCGAATCGCCCGCAGGACGGAAGGAACTTCACGACCTGTGCCTTGCCGTGCTCGCTAAGAGCAAAGAAATACCCGCCGCTTGATACCCGACTATCCGTCTGCTAGCTCGCCGATCGCTTCCATTGCTCGCGGGTGTGCCATGGTTTAAGGCAGACTTGGTGCCCAAATGCTCGCAGATTCTCGAATATCTCGCTCAATCGGGTACCGCTATCGCGATCAACTTGTGGGGATCCCGGCTGCGGACCACGCTTGCTTTTTGAAAAAGCGTAACAGCCGCTTTGGCGTGAAGAGATTACACATGTGCTCGCCTCAATCCACTTTGTAAAAGTGTCTATGGCGACGAAAGGTGTGTATAGCCCTTGTACCCTTTAGGAATGGGCCGAAAGAGATCCGCACCCCATGTGGAAAAAGGCCAAGATTGGGGATTGTTTGAGCTCTTCAAGGGCTTGTGTGCCTTCCAGCGTGAAATTGGCAAGCCTTGCACTTAGTCACGATGTCCCGGTATCTTGTAACGCAGGGCCAATAATAGCCCATGTAAACGCTTTGTCACCAAAGTTCTCAAGGAGGCGGTTGCCACAGCACTCGTGTTGTGAGATGCACTTGGAAAGAACTCCGTGAGCACCTTGACGGTAAAGGATGCCGCCCACAAGCTTGTATGGAGCAAAGACGCTTCAGAGCCGGAACGCCGCTTCGGCTGTCAGTGGTCCCATCTCGCAAGGTACCGGACAAATGGCGTTGTCCAAATTCCGCACTGCTCGATAACGGAGACAAAGACCACTGCCTCTCGCTGTTTCGCCCGAGACGTGATTGAGGGCTTGTGAAGGTGCTCGACGAAAGCACCGCCGGAAAGGTGTTCGCGTGAGGATCCATACTTGATAGCTGGTCGGCCGAAGTTGTCCTTCCGGCACGAAGAACACTTCAAAAATCGAAAATGCCGCCCAACTTCCTCACTTCAACCGTATCGCGCCATTGAGTCATCGCAGACCGATACTACTTGTTAACTCGATTGATGACCACCGTGAATCTCCTTCACAAATACCGTTGATTACTAAGCGATTTGCACGCCTTAGTCCCATGAGGAGGGCCTCAGATCAAGCGTTGTTAGTCGCCGCAGTGTAGTTGGATAGAATATCGAGTTGCTCTCCTTGAGGGGAGATGAGAACAAAACCAGCCTCGAAGTTTCCAAAGGCGCGAGCCATCGAAAAACATGGTCCAGAGGGTTCATCAGTTGCTCGAGCTTCCTCGATTTGAGCGGCAAGTCCATTCAGCGACAAAGTCATTTAGGACCTGCGGACTTAATAGCGCTTCGGCAAGAAATAATGTGATCAAACTCGCTAGTTCCATTGCCCACTTAGCTATACGTCCGCTAGACTCCTTGTTCCAGAGGATTTCTCCCAGAGGGAACGTGGTCGACCGACCAGATTTGATGCTACCGAAGTAGTGGCGAAGCTTCCGGAGGACATGAGCAAGGCATAGAGGAGCTTCGACCTCGTGGTAACGCCTTTGATCCGTGAAGTACCGCCACGTAATAGATTGGTCGCCGTATGCCTTCCTTTCGACCGCCAAGACCGCGGCCACCGCCAGCGCGTAACCTAGGTACAAGCAGAGCTGCCGCCATGCCGCGGGTAGTCAAGACGGAGGATTGACAGATCGCTTCAGATCCCGGAAGGATCTATCGGCTTCTTCCGCCCACTGAAACCATTGTGCTTGCGCAGGCCTTAAAGAAGGGCAGCCCGCTCTCGCTTTGACGGAAATAAACTCGCTTAGAGCAGCCATCCGCCCAAAGGAGGCTTTGAACTTCCTTTATGGTAGTTGAGCTCGATATTTTCAATGGCCTCGATTTTTCTGTGGTTGGCGTAAATACCTTGCGAGCCAATGACATAACTGAGCAACATTCCGCATCGAACACCAAAGGTACATTTCTCGATTTAATTTTATTCGATGCCCGTGAGATTATGAAAAGTCTCTCGCTGTGTCCTTACATGATCCGGAGCATACTTGTTTTTACAACTATGTCGCCGATATAGACCTCCGTGTTTTTCCACATTGCTCGGGAAGGTCTTCCATTGTTACTGAACGCGGCACCAAAGATTGGCGCAGATCGAAAGACATGGTCAGAGCAGCGTAGTGCCGAAGGTGATGAAGGCGCCTTCTTCATCTCTGGGAGATGCTTATTTGGTGGTAACCGAGTAAGCATCTAAAAACTCAAGTCAAGGCGTCTGCAATGATCGACCACCGATCAATACGAGGGCGGAAATTGTCCTTAGGACAAGCAATATGCTCAAATCAGGTGATCGATACACATCCTCCACTTGCCGCCTTTCTTCTTTACAATGACAGGTTGGCTAACCACTCGGTGTGATCAACCTCATGGATGAACCCAAAGAATGAAAGCGCTTGCTGTCGATCTTTGATGATCTCCCGCTTGAATTCAAAAGCGACGAAGCTTCCGCTAATGTGCTTTTGTCCGCCGAACAGCCGCTTTGTGCTCGACACTTTGGGACTCCGGCATGTCGATGGCTCCTGTGCGTAATACATCTGCATTAGCTCTGAGGAAGGCAATGAGCTCGCTTTCTATTTGGGGTCCAGATTGGCCCTGTGAACTGCCTTGGAAGTATCATCTGTTTACGAACTTCCTTGGTTTCTCCCCCTCGGTCAAGGGAGACTTAGGGCGCGTGCGACTTGGTCTCATGGAACTCGTGATCAAGGGCGGAAGCTGGTCGATCAGCAAGGGATCGCTTGTCGCAATCCAAAGGCAGCTTTAGAAGTTGCTCTTGACCGTGATCATACCGTTAGGACCTCCAGATCTTCACGCAATGGTAAGCGCAGGGACACGCCATAAACTTACCGAGAGATGGCTCGCCCAAGATTGCGCTATAGTACGCCGACGGAAAGTCGACCACGCCGAAGTGATCAACTCGTCCGAAGTTGCTTGGGTTGTCAAGGTGATGTGCAGTGACAACCTCGCCCTAACGGCTTCACAGCCTTCTCCCTAACAACTCAGAGAAGGGCATTATGATTTCCTTCACCTTGGAACGAGGAATTTGCATCTCGCCCAAGACTTTAGCGTAAAGCAAGTCCAAAGCGCCCCGCTGCCTACTAGGACACGGCTAACTCTCGCTGTCGATGGTCGGGCGACCACCACTGGGAGCCGCCGAGGCTTGGTCATCCCAAGGGGCAATCCTCCCGAGAGAAAGAGATGGGGACCTCACCACTTCATCGATTCAGCCGAGGTTTTGCCTTTTCGACGCTAGGACCTCCCGAGCAGCTTCCTTGAGGTCGCGCCGAGAGGTGTAAGCCGAGGAGCCGCCGAAAATGACGCGATATGGTTCACTTGCTCTGGTATTCATCATCATCTTCCCGATCACCATCGCTTGCTTACGCTTTATACTTTACCGCATCACCTTGTTCGGGCAGGTGGGCATTGGGCCCTGCTGCTGTAGAAATCTTCAGTTTTGCAGCCCAAGTTCTACAAAGGGCGATATCGCGTCCGTAGTGCTGGTGGAACTTGCAAAATCGGTCGCTGGACCATTCTTGCCTTGTCCGCCTCCCCCGAGCGTGCTTTTTACCCTTGTAGTTTTGTTGGGTTTCTTCGCCCATCTTGGGAGGAGGTGCGCGATCCATACCGCGACGGTATTGTTCGTGATCACCTTTGTTCTTCTTCTTCCGGGACTTCTTGTCACCGTGACATTGCCGCTTCTTCTTCTTCTCATCCACACCAGTCGGGCGGCAACGCCTTGTCGAACGCTTTTAGATCGAACGCGCTCCCGCTGGCATAGCGGTTAGTCAGCTTTGAACAGGTCGTTGGCGTCCAGTCTCATTGATTTCGAGATCTCGGCGACGCTTCGTCATGACCCCGCTTTTGAAGGCGCGACAACAGATTCATCCGAGATGTTCGGGATCGTGGTTATGATCTTAATGAAACGCTTCACGGTTGCGGAGGGTCTCCCTGCTCATCCGGATCATCCGTGCGATCATCCTCCTTGCCTGCACGCACGTAATGTGACTCCGGAAATTAGCGATCGAGCGCCACAAAGCTGGTTCCATGAGCCGATGGAACCCTCCGCTGATTGAACAGCCACGCCCGAGCAAAGACCTCAAGGACACGGAGGTAATTAGCCATAACGAAGCTCACACCCCGCCGCCATGATGGCCAGAGCGAGATGGAAAGGAATTCCTCCGGTTCCGAGTCCCATTGTACCTCTCCATGTGACCGGGCTTGAATTTTGAGGGCCACCGACAGCCCGAAGCTCGCCGGAGAAAGCCCCGCAGCCTGCAGCATATGACCGCCACTCTTCCCCGCAGTAACCTAGTCTTGAGAAGACGTTGGTCCTGCGCGCGGAGGAACTCCCCGCTGAACGGGATGACTCTACCGAGAAACTCTCTCCGGGACAATCCACCACGCCCTTCCTTGTGGTTGCGACGACGCCGCCTCACGAGGGGACCGTCTGCGATCATCGCGGCGCGCTGCCCTCGTGGGTCGCGATGACTACGGATGATCTTGTGGGTGGAGGAATGGCTCTAGAACACCTAATTGATGAGCTATGAATGTGGTAGGTGAAGTGGAGCAGCAAACCTCAAAATAGCCAGCCACTAGATAGGTATTTATAGCCCCTAGAGCAAAACTAGCCGTTGCCCCTCGGAAGAGGACAAAAAGACTAGCCGTTACACTCTCTGGGGCCGTCAAAGCGAGACTCGGGCGCCGTCCAAGCGAGCGTCTTGCTCAGCAAAAATAGGTTTACGGGCGCGTCCAGGTTCACCGAGACGCCGTCAAGCAGCAAGAATCATGCGGCGCCGAAACCACGGGCCCCAGACGCCCGTCCGCGTGAAAAGCCCGAAATTGAACCTTATCGGACGCCGTCCGTAACTACTGACGCCGTCCGACGGTGAAATGTCAAAGGACGGACGGCTACCGGGCGCCGTCCGACCGAAAAGTGCCTCGGATTATAACTGATCGGACGCCCGTCAAATAACGATCGAACGCCGTCCGACGAAATCTTGTTTTGGTGTTTGGTGGTGAACGCCGTCACAGCTTTCGAACGCCGTCCGAACGAAGAATTTTGAGCTAAAATTTGTGGGGAATTTTAGGTGGGTTTCTCTCTCTCTAGAAATCTCACAAGGATATATATGGGTATTTTTGAAGTGGTGGACTACGAGGCGAGTTTTCGAGAATTGCAAAAGATCGGCATAGTCGAGATATTGAACCCTTTTGAAATCCGACGAAAACAAGAAATAAACCTACTACTCTAATTTATCGTGACCTCTTCTTTACGCCCGTCCGCACTTTGAAATCTTGGAGCATTTCGGAAATTCGTCGCTTTGAAATAGGGTTTGCAAAAGCGCTGAGTCTTCGCTAGGGTTCAGAAGTCCAAAAACCCCTAGCCCTTTATATTGATTAATTTTATCATCAATGCCACTAATGAAAATTAGGGCTCAACGATGCTCATAGGCAAAGTACCAACGAGGGACTACGTCGCTATCATCGGTATAGCGTCACGGGGCGTGCATTCTCCAAGGAGATCTGGTCCTTGAAGGAATCGAAGCCGAGCATAAACTCTCCCACTCTGGAAGGCCCTATCGATCGCTGAAGTGACCCTTGGGAGCTTACTCTGACGTGAAGATGGATTTGAAGTGCCCAACACGGAACATCGAGCGGCTCGTCGTTTTTCCCTTAGTTCTTGTATCCAGCGACATTTGTGTAATAGGTTTCCCTTCTTTGACTTGCTACGGCCGTAGCGACCAGCGATAAGTCGGGGCTACTAAATAGTCTTGTGAGTCAACGCGCCCTATCCTTCAATAAAGTTGTTTTCTCTCTACATGTGTTGATCGCATTGGTGGTGCGAAAATTCTTGAGTAATGGCGTTTTCGTCCAGTGACAATGTTTAGCTACCTCGCGGTGCCGCAGGGAGAAAGCCGGTAGCTACTTCACGGTACTCGGGAAATTTGGACCGGTCGGCGGACGCGTTCATGGAAAAGGATAACCGTATTATTTGGATAAATCAGATCGCGATCTTGAGGATCAGCCAAAATTTCTATTACGGACATAATTACAAATCCGGTGATCAACTTCTCACGGGCGGTTGTCGGATGGACTTCTTCTAAAAGAGCCCGACCTCCTCCTCCGAGCAAGCAAACCCATCATATGCAACCGCAATCTCGGCGTGGGAAGTTTGACTTAGCGATGGCGAATACTGGCCCAGTGCTGCGTTATTGCGGCCTCCGGGTGAAGACCTTGATCTGCTCGGGAAGAGCGTCGGGGCGAGCCACCGGAGGTCGAGTCGTTCGGCGGCTCCTCGTCTGGATAAAGACATTCAGAATTGGAGCGATCCCGTTGGTCCGTGGCGAAGTTCTGCTGTCGGTCGGGCAAAGCGTGTCGATCGAGCTTTAGTGAGGTTGAGCGAGGAGAGCCGATCGGAAGCTACCTTCAAGCTTGGCGAGCTCTCGGCTCGGCGTTAACAGCATCTTCCTCCTCCGGTATACGCCTCGCTTCGAGCTACACTCAACGACAAACATTAAAAGATATTACCAATGGAGCATCCTTTTAGAGATCTAACACAGGTCGGGGTTTATACCTTGGTTTGCGTTGGACTCTTCCACGTGGCGAGCGGAGTTCTATGACCTCGCGGTGCGGTTCTTGATCCGACCGCGATATTGTGGTTTGATGGCATCTGTGGCGTTGTCGAACTCATCAGCGTTTTCAGCTCGCCTCCCGTCCTCTCCATGCATTGGGTTTTACTGCTTTGACCTCTCCTTCATCATTTGTATGGAGAAGGGGAGATTAGTGGGATTCCTCTTGCAGGGATAGAGGTTCGCGTGAAAAGAAGTTCTACCTATATATTTCAGCTGGATTGTGGTTACTTGGTCCAGACCTCCCCTCTTGACCTCTTGCCGTCGTCGACCTCGTAGCCCTCGTTTCTTTCCGCCACTTCAATCGGAAGGGTGGAATGTGAGCTTTAGCCGAGGCGTGGGATCTCCTCGATCTCAGCTCTGAGCTAGGCTGGTGGAGCTTTCCCCTCATTTGGCGAGGATTGGCGGCTAGTGGCGGAGGGCGAGTCTGGTGGCCTTGATGGGCATGCCGAAACCCTTGGCGCTGGCGGCTCGTCGTCTTTCATAGGTTTTACGAAAGCACCGAAGGCAGTTCAATATGCACATCGCATGTCTCCATACAATGAAGTTATGGCGTCGCGAAGGAATACGTGTGACGGGGCGTATTTCATCTTGAACTTCATGCGAGCCCACTCGGGCCGGGCAGCGAGTTTCTTTGCCCGATCGCGACCTTTGGGTGGTGGCTGGTGAGTGGAAGGCTCTGTGGCTTTCTGCAACTGGTGGCGGCGATTTCGTCCTTAGGCGGCGGCGTAAAAGCGGAGACGTGTCTTCCTCATCATCGTGATTCGTTCGAGTCCCTTGAGATGTCCCCTTGCTTTTCTTGGCGGGAGGAGCACTCGTTGAGCCTCTCGGCGCTTGGCGCCTCCTTGTGGAGTGGAGCTTAGGCAAGGGGGGAGAAGAAGGAAGCGCGCCACAGCGCATCAAATTACATTAACTCTAGCCTACATCAGCGAACGCGATTGAGTTGAGGAGGATCTTCTCCTTACATTTGGTGGCAAAATCCCGGATGATATGGGCCGGGCACTCAGGGGTTATTCCGTGCGGAGCAAAAAGCTCAATCACTCGGTGATGATCTCCTTTTGCTTGAGGCTCGTTGGTTTCGGTGGCATCTGGGCCAGAGTACTCAAAGGCGGGATCGCCTCTCCTTGATAAATTTGGATCTGGCGTTGGGTATAGTTCCACACTACCCGATGCAGTCGGCCCGTGAGACTTGGCTCTCTGGAGAAGAACAAAGCTCCTTCATTGCTTCCCGTCATGTGGCGAGAAGACCAAGAGGGATGGGTATGGGGCACTTTCATGGGAGAAGGAAGGAAGAGCGGGGAGTTGGCACAATAGAACCACTCAGTGCGACCTTTGTTGGAGGTTTTGAGCGAAGATCAAAGTAGTACTTTTAACCCCTTCCATAATTGGAATCCCACTTGCTTCTGACCTTAGGATTGTCCTTGTTGGGATAGGGTTTGAAAGGAAAAGGAATACGAAAAGATCGAAGTGGGGAGCTACCCCCAATAGACCTCCACAGACATGAGTGAAAATCGCGATATGAAGAATGGAGTTGGGATTCAAGTCACGAAATCTCAACCCCGTAAAATGAAGCAGACCCGAAGAAAGAGTAGCAAGGAAGGCAAGCCATGGAGGAAGAAAGATTCGAAGACCACCACCTCGTCTGAGCAGGGTGGGGCAGAGACTCCACCGGCGGGGCCTTGAGACATGACTCTTGGGAGGAGCCTGCAGAGAGACCAACCACACAGCCTCCGTTCGGTCGTGATGGACTTCACCCTCCTTCCGCTCTTAGCCTTAGGGGTAGGGGGATGGCGACCATAGCGATCGGAGGCAGGTGGCGGAGGTGGCGATGAAGGAGAACCTAGCGTGAACTTCTTGAAAAAGCCAGCAATTTGGCAGAAAAGCGAACCATGAACCCATTTCGTTCTCTGTTCGGACTTATAACAACGAGTGAGTTTACGCATGCAGGGCGGGCCTAGGTCTAGCGTCGAATCTGGCCTTTTCCATGAGGCCCAATGATCCTTGGCTGCCAGTGATTCCCAAAAGTCTGCGTTCGCGTGACCGCCCGCCTAGGGCCAGACGAGTCTAGCTACTCGGACGAAGTAATGCTCTGGATTCGAGATCAAATCGAGAAGAAGCGACGTATCAGATTCAAGGTCAAAAAGCGAAGACACCAAGATTCCCCAAAAGACTTTCATTAAAAGGGCTCTTAGGCCGATTACATATTTTCATGTTGGCGACACATATTGAGGGCTCGTCGCTGGCTTCTTGAGGAATGCCGGCGAGAATAGATCATTCCTCGGCGACCACCTCTGCTGAGGATGGGCGGCGAGCATCCTTCAATGGGGTGCTTGCGGGAAAGAGCAGTGGATGGCGGCACGGGACCTGATGGCCCTCAGGCGATCTCCTCCCGTGTTCCTCTGCCACTGTTGCCAGCAGTGATCTTAGCCTTGTGAACTGCTGCTGTGGCCTTGAGAATCGGCGGACAATCGACCTCCATGGATCCATGAAGATTTGTGGGGCGGTGTGGAAGTTCCCAGTCGCAGAAAGGAAAAAGACTCAAAAACTTCGAGAAGTGTGGTGAAGTAGTCACACCCACAGGATTTCTTTTATATCTGAGAGAAATTCAGGGCGCACCTAATAAACCGTTTGAATCTGATAAAACCATCATAGCGATGGGGCGCTGAGTGGGGCGGATCCGGTTTCCAGCGGAACCACGCAGCCGGTACGTGTGAGAAAAGGCAGCAACTTCACCTCCCCTAATTGGGCAGGCTAAAGCGCAAGGCGACCCCTTGAGGCTTTCTTAACACGCCGCAGACGGTGGCAATATGTTAAAATCGAGCCTAATTACGCCTCGGTGCACCACAGGCGTATCACGGCGCGTAAAGGTAAAAATATTTCACGGCATACCCATGTTGGGTCACTAGCCAACTTTGCCGCTCAAGGTTGGGTGTTGGTGAAATCTGGATTCAATTTCTTGAGGTATGCCTTTATAAGGTGCTTGATTGTATCTGTTACGTGGATACAAATACCTCTCGGCAAAATTGCGTCCAACGGTATGCCTCCAAAGGCCTATCTGATCCTTGCCATGGTGAGGACAGATACCACACATTTGAAAGGTGTGTCCCATGTTGGGCCAAGGCTGGTTCTTGCAAGTTAAGGCAGGCGCTGATGTCGATATCCTAAAGCGCTAAGGTTCTGACATCTTTGCAAAGGCGAAGCTGTAATGGCGTGGCAAAACATGCCCAGTGGCAACCAATGGCGCTCTTGTATTGCAGAGTGGATGCCGAGGCGAATCCTCTGTTGAAATACGTGGCCAAGGGCGAGAAATTTGAGTCTGGTATTGCCAAATCAGCGTTGTTTAACATAAAAACTTAAAATTTCTTGAGTCCTTTACAATCTCTTTTGATTCTGGGAGAACGGTCGGCCAAGCATCGACTCGATCGTAAAGTACTCGAGAACTCTTGTGGATTGCATGGGCCGGGTATCCTCTAGAAGGCCCATAAGGGAAGCGAGATGAGGCGACCAGTCGGTTGGTGAAGATGGGAAGCACTCGGATCGGGCGGAACTTAAGCATGAAAGGGTTGAGTTCTGAAATCCCCATGTAATTAGCGGATCAATGCATCGTTCCATGTAATATCATAGCGGAAATAGTTGCCATATATCGCGACTTCTGTAAACTCTATCCCCACATACTATATAAAGGGAGAGCGAGAGGCCATCGAATCATCGATAGGAGCATCATCTTGCATCCCAATCCACCAAATAATCCCGAGCACGAAGTAGGGTATTACCTCCTCCGTTGAGGGCACGAACACATATAACCAGATCTTGTGCTAGCCATTTGACCTAGTTCTTGATAAGCGTCCCTCGTACAAATTCCTTTGGCGGTGACCCCGATTAGTCACACAGCCGGCGGTTTAGGCGAAACAAGCGAGGTTGACATGGAAGATATCCATGGTTCTTGGGAGGGTAGTTTCAAGCAATTATGGAATTTCAAAGGCTGCCTTTGGAAGACATGTCTGGCATATTGTTGAGATTGATTGCGGAAGGTTCTTTGGACAAGTGCATTTCTCTAAGATGTTTGTCACTATCGGATCATGTGTGGATGGTTTCCTAGTTGGTTGCGAGGCCATAGCTTGGGGTAGATTCTACCCACTTGGCGAGCAAGTATAATGGACAACTTCGGTGATGATAGCCATAGATGGCCACAATTAGATATATCAATAGCTACGAATCTTTGATAAGGAGACAAATTCTAATTGGGATTGGTTCACGACTCAAGCCGAAGAGAGCAATTGGCACTCCTTGGGACCAACAATTCATCTGAGATGCTTGCAAGGGTATTGACTTTCTTTGTCGGTCGGTGTTTAGCGATCTGATGAGCATCTGAGTGTTTTAGACACTTGATGATGAATTTTAGAAAGAAATTCAAGGAGATATTCTCAATTACATGTGGGCTGCTTGGTCTTGCAAGGCTGAGAGATATCAAATGTTATTGGAAAAGGTTGCATAAACTTGCCCACAAGCTATCAATTATCTTCAAACCCACCATAAGCACACATGGTCTAGGGCCAATTTTGCAAAGTATTCAAGGTTGACTATGTTAATAACAATATTTGAGTGCTTTAATAATTGGATCAAGAACTTCAAGATTTTCCTGTAGTTGATCTCATGGATGGGGTAGAGAGAAGATACAGCGAAAAAATGCTACAAGGCAAGTGATTGCTAACGAGGATGGAAGGTAATAACCTATCCGGTGTTATACATGAGTTAAACATGAAGAGTAGAGGGTTGAAGTACAATGTTGGGAGGAGTGGGTATATTAATTTGGAATATCATGATGTAGTGTGGATGGCTCACGCCTCACACAGTGATATGGAGTTGATCTTCTTGAACATACATGCTCTTGTGGACAATGGGATATATCTGGTAAACCTGTCCTCATGCTATCTCATTCATCACATCTTAGTGACAATGTAGAATTGAGGATTATGTGAGTGATTACTACTCAATTCAGAGGTTCAAAGATTGCTATCATTTTGCGTTGTGCCTAATGGATGGCAAGGCACAATAGCCTAGCCCGAACCAGGATTTTTATGAATCCACCAAAGCTTAAAAGTCTGCAGGCAGGCCACGAAAGAGAAGATTCGAGGATAGTGGTGAGCCAGGCAAGAGTGGCCCATATCCATGCAAAAATTGTTTTCAGTTCGGTCATATTGAGAAAGGTTGCCCAAATGCTAGTATTGAGCCCGGCGAGGCTACCAAAGCCACCCACGGGGAACCGTAATGTCACGGTGCAACCCCTAGTACTTTTAACATCTTAATTTGCACAGCTTGATTTACTTTTTTTTTTGTAGGAAGAAAACAACAGATGGGATGTAGAGGAGATATCTTTTTCTAAATCTATGCATTAGCTTATATTTATCACCCTTTTGTGCAGGTTGTGCCGAGGACTAGCTGCTTTTGTGCTGACAAGCCCTTTTGTAAGGCACGTTTAGCCATAATGGTCCATTTCTTTTGTTGACAACTCTTTATGTAAGGGATCAAATCACTATATATGTGCTGCTTGGTTGATTGTGTTTTATATACAACCTCATATGTGTTGTTGGTGATTGTCTATGACTGAATTGATTAGTTTCCTTTCATGTGAATGTTTATTCCCTTGGCTTCCATTCATGTCCATTTATCCACGCTTTTGTCTGCCACTGAAGCTGCCATGCATGTTCATGCTCATCTTTTTCTCGATTTCTCTACAAATGAAAAAAAAAAAAAGAGCAATGCATGTAGCGCCAAGGCTCAACTGTATGCAGCAATGCGAAGAGGCCGGGATTGAGCAATGCATGCGACGGCTTTACGTGAAAACTAGATAAAAAGGGTGAGCGCTAACGAGATTGCAACGATACTTGATTAGGCAACGATTAACGTGAACACGACGGTGGTGTTACGTGATTAGGCAACAGTTAACGTGAACACTAACGGGAGGGCAACGAAGTGGTAGAAAAAGGAGAAGAGAACTTTCGATGATATTAAAGTGAACTTGACTCTTCGAATTGGTATAAACCAAAACTATGGATCATTCGATGGTATAGACCCAATCAAAATCACATGGAATTCTCTTGCACTTTAGATGCAAAACTGTTTTTCAAGTATTGGATGGAAAGTGTAGTGTCACTCGTAGGTTTTACTATTGCAGTTCAGCTGATGGTGATTGTGGCATGTTTTATATAGGGACCCCATAAAGCCTGTGCTCCATGCATTGATGCCATCAGTTCATTCAAGATCTGTGCACATCAAGTAGATGCATGCACAACAACGTAAATCATTGCCATACAAATGTGTGAATACAATAACTGCACATTTAATTGTTTTCAAACAAGGTGCGAACACTGCAGACTATATATATATATATATATATATATATATATATATATATATATATATATATATATATATATATATAGAGAGAGAGAGAGAGAGAGAGTACTATACACACACACACACAGAGAATAATTTTAGACAAGTACAATATTTGATACCAATATTTTTATCAGATACCCAATTTTACGAACAGTAATTTTCTATTCAATAGATATGCAAATAAAATTTAAACAGTAATCATCTACAGTAACAATTTTTGTACATTAATTTGAAACAGCAATATTCAATAGCAGATTAAGTAGAATCAATATACTAATTTAATTGATCTTTTGCGGATCTCTGTGGTTGGCGAGACCAGCAGTGCGGCCGATTGCGATACAAAGGTTGTAAAATCCTACTAAGTCTTGACCAATCATTAGAGCATCCCCATCACACCCCTAAAATGGCCTCTATTTCAAAATTTTTCAAATGCAATAGGAGGAACTTGGTCCATATGAGGTGAGTTTGCCTTTGTAGCGATTACTATAGCAATTCTTTGTAGCGATAGAGAGAAATTTAAAGGCCTATTTGGATGCTCTTACTTTGTTTCTAAAGTAACTAACCTTTCCTTAGCGATAGCTCTAATTATATGGGATCGTTCTTATCGTTTCCCCAAGCAGTTCCTCGAAGAAAACACTTCTCTTCGGTTACAAGTTCTCGATTAAGGAGATTCAAGAACTACCAATGAGTTTTCTCCTACAAGGTCTATAGCATAAGAAATTAAACCATATAATCAAAGCTGAGCAAGCCGAAGGATTTTTAAAGAATAACTACTTCATTCCACAAAGTAATTTGTATATGGCTTTCCCTTTTGGGAACCCCGAAATTTATGAAGAACAAAAACAAAAAAAATACCTTACACTAGTGCTAGATTTCACAATATCTTTATTCTGAGGCTTCTGACACAATAGTACAACACTTATATTACTAAAGTAGATAGAAGGCTCTCTGAGAGAGTTGTGATCAACTTATACCTAGCGTACTGATGGGAATTTAATTTCTCCCTATGCACAATATTGGCCAATTTTTCTTGCGGCAATCATGGTACATAGGCAGGTCCTTGCCTTGACATATTTATGTAATAACTTTGGAATATGTGGGCTTTGCAATATATTTGAAGATAATCTAATTAAATCTCAAATTCTCATGAGGCCCATCGATGGAGGGATATGTTTATTACCATATTGCTAGTTGTGTGGGAGAGACCTGCTCTCACACCCTATATAAACAGCATAAGACCTCAAAAGCGTCACACAACAATTGGAAAAGGTTTGTCCCAAGCTAGGGTCGAGTTGCTTTCTAAGTTGCCTCTCTCTATTCTGTCTTTGCCACCGTTAGGATGTCCCATCCGTAAGTCAGACATCTTGGCCTTGTGCAAACAAGCGGAGGCGGAGCGGAGTCTCGGAACCGATCGCACAAGAGATCCTGCACTAGGTAGGCGAAAAAGGTTTTTGGGAGGGTAGGGCGAATAAGGATTTTTAGAGCGCTCCAACCTTGCTTTCGCCTTCACCATGCGCTTCTCCACTTGATCCTGGCGATGTCTTCACCGATCACGAAACACGATGACAACACCAACCCGGAAGTTGTAAATGCGACGACAACAATATCGACAGCGTGGTCCCTATCGTCAACACTGCGCCCTGGCGTCGGTTAATGACGAGGATACCGTCGTCGTATTCCTCGTTCTGTTTTGCATATCTATCGAGAGGGATATACATGTCTTTGCTCGTGCATGTGTATATATAATCGCTCTTGTTTAAACTTATTTGTTTATCATATCATTTCATGATTTATCCTTTGGATTAATACCTAGAAGTGCTAATATTTTCATCAATCCAAAAGCCTTATATTAGTCACTTTGTTATGTCGATGGTTGGCTTTGCGGTCTGCTGAAACGAAGAAATTCACGGTCGCACTTCAAGAGATGGCAAGTGAAAGTCACTCCGTGGCTAATGGCTATGAACATCTACTATGTTCTTGGTGGCGGACACATGAAGAAAACCCTAACCTCTGACGAGGAAAGGGCTTTCCAGGAGGCCAACACAATATTTGTAGGGGTTGGTCTTAGCGTTCTTGTCGATCATTTTTATGATGTGTATATGAACATAAAAGACGCGAAAATGTTGTGGGATGCATTGAATGCTAAATTTGGTGCAACCAACGCTTGAGGTGAACTGTATGTCATGAAGCAGTACCACGACTAAAAGATGGTTGACAACCGATTTGTGGCTGGGCAGGCTCATGAAATTCAGTGCATCGTGAAGGACCTCAAACTTCTCGAGTGTGCATTGCCTGATAGGTTTGTGGCTCGGGGCATTGCCAAATTACCTCCTTTGTGGAGAAATTTTACCACATCTACGAAACACAAGACAATAGATTAGTTTGAGAATCTGATTGCTTCTCTTGATGTTTTGGAGAAAGCTCGGGGTAAAGATGCACCTGAGAAAAATGGCGAGGGAACTTCCAGCGCCAATGCTATCCAACAACATGGCAAGAATAAAGGAAAAAATGAAGGCAAACAAAACACTAATTTCAAGAAGAAGTCGAACAAGAATGAGATGTCTTGCTGTATTTGTGAGGAGGTTGGGCACTGGGATAAATAGTGTCCAGTGTCCAACACGTAAAGACAAAAGGGGTAATAAGGCAGAACTCAAAGTTTGTCAATCGACCATTGGCAACAATGAAGAGTCGTGGTATGGTAATTTATCTCTTTGTTCTTTATATGGAATTGATCTACTAGTTGGTGGATTGATCTTGATGCTAATGTTCATGATTATCTTGATATCTCATTGTTCTCTTCTTATTAGGTCTCAAGAGGTTTCACCGTCTTGGTGAAACGGATTCAATGCTTCTATTCATGATGTTGTACGATAGATAGATCGTGCAATTGAAGCTATCTGACATGTCCTTTTATCAATAATAACCTCGTTAGTTGATCCCTTTTACGTGAAATTTGAGTACAAAGTGGTGTTTGAGTCTAATAAAATAGTCGTGTCTAAACATGAACTATTTATTGGTAAAACTATGAGTGTGGAGGCTTGTTAAGCTTTTCCCTTTCGATCCTTGCAATAAGTTTGTGAACCATATTTGTGACAATGTTAATGATAGTGAGGCTGATGTTTGGCACTCACGATTATGTTATATAAATTTTGGTTTCATGTCTCGGCTAGCCAGCATGAATTTAATTCCTAAATTTTCTATTGTCAAATGCTCTAAGTGCCAAAGCTATGTACAATCAAAGCAACCTCGAAAGCCTCATAAAAGCTGCTTAGATGAGAGGGACTTGGCACCTCTGAAGCTCATTCATTATTATCTTTGTGAGATGAATGGTGTGTTGACGAAAGGTCGAAAGAGATATTTTATGACTCGATTGATAATGCTTCTAGAATGCTGCTATGTTTATTCATTGAAAATTAAAGATGAGGCTTTAGACTTATTTAAAATCTATAAGGTAGGGTTGAAAATCAATTAGATAGTAAAATCAAGAGATATAAGTCAGATCATGGTAGCGATTATTTCTCTAGTGAGATCGATTTATTTTGTCTTGAACATGGCATTATTTATAATAGGATGCCTCCTATTCTCCCCAATCTAAGCGGGGTTGTGAAAGGAAAAACCGCGCTCTATGATTTGATCTATGCGTTGTTGGACACTACGGGATTACCTAAGCCATGGTGGGGAGGCTTTGCTGACCTCGTGTCGCATCTTGAATAAAGTTCCATACAAGATGTCGGCGGTTGAGATATCGATCTCAAGTCGCTAAGGTTCTTTAGAAGTGAGATAGGAGAACCATGAAACAATCACGAACAACAACGAACGAGGGAGGCGGGGTTTTTATCTGGTTCGAGGCCTCTCGGGAGAGATAATAGCCCCGTCGGCCTTTCTTATATATCGAGAGATGAATACAAGAGGTGGCTCGTGAGACAAACAAGTCTCGGCGAGATTATGAAATGTCTGGTGAGTAGTATGCGACAAAGTAATCTTAGATGCAGATCGTCTAAGTAAATCTCGATCATCCCCTAAGCGCCGTAGGGAGGCATGGTTTATATAGTCTGAGCAAACCAACCTCTAGGGAATATCGGGCGGGCTAACTACGAGATAATGTGAACTCATACATGCCAAATATATCCAGGCGAGATAAGGCATACTCCTAGTCTTGGGGATCACGACTCCTAATCAATCCGGAAACCAACGTCCAAGGTCTTCATGTAGCCGTGAGAACTCTTGTTAGTAGGACTCAAACCACGATTCCTTGGCCACCTCGCTGCCTTGACCCGAAGCATTGGGCGGGATGCATATGGGCGAGATAGAACCTTCGGGGGTGGGCCTGGTAAGGTGATTCGATTAGGCCGCCGTCGAAGTGGGCCATGGCAATGGGCGTGATCTAATCCCGGCGGCTAGCCGAGAGACTCAAGTGGAAGAACTCACTAGAGTGGGGGCATCCTTGAGACTCAAAGTCACGAAGAGGTATTTTTCCCTGCTACAAAGCGGGTAACAAGCTACGAGCGAGGTTATGGTTCAGCAGAACAAGACTTGTTCGGGACCGAACAAACCGATCGATCTTAGAGCAACTCCGTTCGTCGAGCGAAGGCGACATCTATCCGGCGAGCACTCGGCCTTCAATGCGGACCTTTGGAAAAAATAGCGTTGGCGGAACTCCATGATAACTTCTGTCATTTGC
Organism: Raddia guianensis; assembly: GCA_036346415.1. Classification (NCBI taxonomy): domain Eukaryota; kingdom Viridiplantae; phylum Streptophyta; class Magnoliopsida; order Poales; family Poaceae; genus Raddia; species Raddia guianensis. The sequence continues at coordinate 71,339 of JAYEVB010000136.1, forward strand.
TTGATGAAAGCAATGACAGTTTTACCTAGCATTGCGGTAAAAACTAGCGTTTTGGGACTAAACCGTTCGAGCTGCTTATACGGGACTATAAAAGCACCCAAGCGCTCATGACCAGCCCACTTCGTTCTCACGCCTTTCCTCTCTAAGCCTAGCTCCAAGCGCGCTTCGGCATCAAGTACCCAAACTCCACCACCAACCTGCTCGTCGATCCTGAGGAACGCTATGGCCAAGTTCACGGCACTAGCACGAGAGAGGACCTTAGGATCTGGGAGGAGGAGGGCCACATCGACTTGCCGTGGCTGGAGGCTGCCGGAGAAGAAGGATACTCGGGCCGCTCGAGGAGAGTTAATCGACTTGAGCGATTCGCCTTTGTTGGGTTGAGAATCTCTGAGGCGACTTCGTCGAGCCTTCTTAAACATCGGCGGATTGGAGGTGGCGAACCTCAATCCGAGCACATCCTCGGATGGCGTCTTCGCTTTTGTGCGAGGGCTATCTGAGCATCGATCACCGGTGGGGTTGTTCCTCCATTACTACCACGATAGCGAGAAGCGGCTCAGCCGGCCACCGGTTGGGTGCTACTACCTCAAGCTCAAGGCCACCGCCCGACGCGGCCGTATCCTCGCCCATATTCATTTTCGACTCGATGGTAGCGTGGTGGTGAGTGGTTCTCTGACAAGCGGGCGGCGACAACAAACTTCGTCTTCACGGAAAGGCGCCGGCAAAGGAACCTCAATGCCTCGGCGGAGATGTCCGTAGAAGTTGGTACTGACCGGGAAGATCGCTTCCTCGTGAGCCTCGGGCTCCGCAGGCGAGAAGATCGTTGGGACTTCACGGTGAGCAGGATTTGTCCATTGCGGAGGAGGTCCTATCCCTTCTACAAGATAGAGGATGGGAAGACATCGAGGAAACGGGTAAGTGCCTTTAAGACTCAACCTCTAAGCAGATTCTTTCCTCCGACGAGGCCGACAATCCCATACATTGGGCGGAGAAATAGCCAGCCGCGCATGGGTGACCGGCGGTCGGCGCCATCTTTGAAGGCGGAAAGAAGAGCGAGGAGGTCACCGGAGGTGGCGTACACTGTCAGCATAGCGTGCTAAATCGCCTGAGCGAGGTAAGTGCCTCCCGGTCTGTGTTGCTTGACTTGCAATGTTGTTTAGTGCTAACATCCGCTTCTCAAAAGCGGGAGGACCGGTGATCCTTGGAGGGATCGTTGAGGAGCTCTCGGGGTCTGAGAAGGAGGGGGAAGAAGGGCAAGGCCAAAGCGGCCACAAAGCCCAAGGTGGTGGGTGTCTTGAAGCAGACTCACCAGCGCCATGGCGGCCGTGCGTCGAAGAGACAGTGCTAGCTGACAGGCGCACCAAAGCAGACCAAGCGGTAGTGATCAGCCAATGAAAGAGACCAAGCCTCCCTCCTCCTGAGCGAGAGTGCGGAAGAGTAAAGACCATAGCCCTCGGCTTAGGCGTTACGCATAAGCTCACGGAGCCATATGGTGGCAGCTTCTAGTGGTCGTGAGCAAAGGAGACTCGAGGAGGAGGTCGCGCGGAGAAACTCCCTGCGTTCTTTGAAGAGTCTCGATTCACGAGTGAGCTCATCGCCGCTTGACGCCAAAGACCAGCGGAGAAACGCCAAAGGCCCCCAGGAAAAGCGGAAAAGTTCTGGCGAGAAGATCGAGGATCAAGCCCTCCGGCGGTATGTAGAAATCGATCTTTTGATCTTTCCACCTTGACCGCATTGGACTTAACGACCAACTCTCGTTCATCAGTTGCCCAGAAGAACCGCCACGAGACGGCGTCGGCGCTCGGCGGTCATTCTTGCCGACATCTGCCGCGGCGTCGCAGGCGATGGTGGCGAACCTCAAGACAAAATTTGGCGTGGAACTTCTTGCCGCGGGACTCCAGCGAGTGGATCGGCAAGCTCAAAAGCGGTAAAGCGGTAGGCGAAAATGCGGTGGGTGGCGCCACGGACTTGAGGCAAAACAATAGCTCGGAAGCTGCGAGGCGGGACCGAGCAGCCGGTCTGCACAACGCCGTCGCGAGGCAGCTCACCTGATGACAGGATTCTCTGGCGGCGGTGAGATCCCGCTGCCGAGGAGCAAAAAAGCCCGAGCGGTCGAACAAGTCGTCTGCCGGTGGAAGCAACAGCGCCACCGGCGGAGTAGCTCGGCCTCGCCGACGTTCGGCGGGAGAGGAAAAAAGAAGAGAAAGGCCTTGGAGGCAAGCGCTTCGCCCGTCGCTCCGCTCCGGCGAATCGCTCCGCAAGAAGAAGGAAGCGAACAAAGCGGCGGCAGCAAACGCGCCGCCTCATCCGCCTGGCGGGGCCGTGACCGTAGCCTCGAGGACCGCTGCGTCGTGGGTGAGCGCCGACTTGGCAGAGGTAAACACCGGGCCAAATTTTGTTCAGCTTAGCCACATCGCCATAGCGTAGTTAACTTGTTCTTCCCTCTCGGGTCTTGAGGGACACCATGGCGGAACTTCGAGGATGGGGTCACCATCGAATGGGCAGCCGTCTTTGGCATCCTCGGGAGCATCTTGATGAGGATCCGTGAGCGCTCTGCCCTGGCAGGAGCAGTGAAAGCAGTTGAAAGCTCAAGCCAAAGTGACCAAGGAGAGGCATTCCTCTGAGGCTCTCCTAAAGGAAGCCGAGGAGCCAGCCGCATAGCCGTGGCGAAACACCGGAGGAGATCTTGAACGCCTGAAGTGGCAGAAGAAGCGGCTTCTTGCCGCGTCCCGGCGGAACCGGCTCATGGAGAAGCCAAGAAGCTCAAAGCCCGGCTCGCCAGGAGGAAGCGGACATCCAGCGGGACTCCGGGCTAAGATCTCAACCTGTGGGCTTCACGGGAGAAGATTGAGGAGATCTTGCGGGATGGCGGTGAGGCGATCACCATGGAGAAGAGGTCAAGGAGGCTGGACGAGCGACTCAAGACCGTCGGCAGCGTGAGTTAGCAGCTCGGGGCCGCCCGTCAAACGTCTTGCTCAGCAAAAATAGGTTCAGGGCCGTCAGGTTCCAGAGCCGCCGTCAAGCAGACAAGAGATCATGGCCTTAAAACCACCGGGCGCCCAGTGAACCGTAGCGGGGCCTTGGGTCCGTGGCCTCGAACTGGCCGTCCGACGGTGAGTATGCAAGGACGGACGGCTACCCGGGCGCCGTCCGACGAAAGTGCCTCGGATTATAACTGATCGGACGCCGTCGATCGCAGACCGCCGTCCAAGCAATCTTGTTTTGGTGTTTGGTGGTGGACGCCGTCGCTTTCGAGCCGCGTCAAGCGAAGAATTTTTAGAGCTAAAATTTGTGGGGAATTTTAGGTGGGTTTCTCTCTCTAGAAATCTCACAAGGATATATATGGGTATTTTTGAAGTGGTGGACTACGAGCCGAGTTTTCGAGAATTACATAAAGATCCGATAGAGATATTGAACCCTTTTGAAATCCGACGAAAAACAAGAAATAAACCTACTACTCCTAATTTATCGTGACCTCTTCTTTCGCCGGTCCGCACTTTGAAATCTTGGAGCACTTCGAAATTTCGTCGCTTTGAAATAGGGTTTGCAAAAAGGAGTCTTCGCTAGGGTTCGAGAAGTCCAAAACCCCTAGCCCTTTATATTGATTAATTTTATCATCAATGCCACTAATGAAAATTAGGGCTCAACGATGCTCATAGGCAAAGTACCAGAGGGACTACGTCGCTATCATCGGTATAGCGTCGGGGCCGTGCATTCTCCAAGGGAGATCTGGTGAAGGAAGGGCACGAGCATAAACTCTCCCACTCTGGAAGGCCCTATCACGATCGCTGAAGTGACCGCCCGGGGCTTACCGGCTCTGGCGTGAAGATGGATTTGAAGTGCCCAACACACGGAACATCGAGCGGCTCGTCGTTTTTCCTTAGTTCTTGTATCCAGCGACATTTGTGTAATAGGTTTCCCTTCTTTGACTTGCTACGGCGTAAGCGACCAGCGATAAGTCGGGGCTACTAAATAGTCTTGTGAGTCAACGCCTATCCTTCAATAAAGTTGTTTTCTCTACATGTGTTGATCGCATTGAGTGTACGAAAATTCTTGAGTAATGGCGTTTCGTCCAGTGACAATGTTTAGCTACCTCGCGGTACCGCAGGGAAGAAAGCAGAAATTTGGACGGTCGGCGGACGCGTTCATGGAAAAGGATAACATTATTTGGATAAATCAGATCGCGCGATCGAGGATCAACCAAAATTTCTATTACAGACATAATTACAAATCGGTGATCAACTATACGGGCGGTTGTCGGATGGACTTCTTCTAAAAGAGCCCGACCTCCTCCTCGAGCAAGCAAACCCATCATACTTGGCCGCAATCTCGGCGTGGGAAGTTTGACTTGCGATGGCGAGGCCACTGGCGGTGCCGTTGTTGCGGCCTCGGGTGAAGACCTGATCGCGCTTTCGGGAAGGCGTCGAGGCGACCACCGAAGGTCGAGTCGTTCGGCTCCTCGTCGGATAAAGACATTCAAGAATTGGAGCGATCCCGTTGAGTCCGTGGCGAATTCATCGGTCAGGCGAAAATGGTCGAGCTTTAGTGAGGTTGAGCGAGGAGAGCGATCGAAGCTACCTTCAAGCCTTGGCGAGCTCTCGGCTCGGCGTTAACAGCATGCTTCCTCCTCCGGCGTATACGCCTCGCTTCGAGCTACACTCACAAACATTAAAAGATATTACCAATGGAGCATCCTTTTAGAGATCTAACACGGTCGGGGTTTATACCTTGGTTTGCGTTGGACTCTTCCACGTGGCGAGCGGAGTTCTATGACCTCGCGGTGCGGTTCTTCGATCCGGCCGCGATATTGTCGTTTGATGGCATACTGTGCGTTGTCGAACTCATCAGCGGCGTTTTCAACCGTCCTCTCCATGCATTGGGTTTTGCTTTGACCTCTCCTTCATCTGTTGTATGGAGAAGAGGAGATTAGTGGGATTCCTCCTTGCAGGATAGAGGTTCATGGCGAAAAAGTTCTACCTTATATATTTCAGCTGGATTGTGGTTACTTGGTCCAAGACCTCCTCTTGACCTCTTGCCGTCGTCGACCTCGTAGCCCTCCGTTTCTTTCCGCCACTTCAATCGGAAGGGTGGAATGTGAGCTTTGGCGAGGCGTGGGATCTCCTCGATCTCGGCTCTGAGCTAGGCTGGGCTGAGCTTTCCTTCATTTGGCGGGATTGGCTGCTAGTGGCGGAGGGAGAGTCTGGTGGCCTTGATGGGCCGCCGAGCCCTTGGCGCTTGGCTCGTCGTCTTTCATAGGTTTTGAAAGCACCGAAGACCGTTCAATATGCACATCGCATGTCTCCATACAATGAAGTTATGGTCGCGAAGGAATACGTGTGACGGGGCGTATTTCATCTTGAACTTCATGCCCGAGCCACTCGGGCCGAGCAGGAGTTTCTTTGCCCGATCGCGGCCTTTGGGTGGTGGCCAGTGAGTGGAAGGCTCTGTGTTCTGCTGGCAGCGATTCGTCCTTAGGCGTGGCGCAAGGAGACGATGTCTTCCTCATCATCGTGTTCGTTCGAGTCCTTGAGATGTCCCCTTGCTTTTCTTGGCGGAGGAGCACTCGTTGAGCCCTCGGCGGGCGCTCTGGCGCCTCCTTGTGGGGTGGAGCTTAAGGCAGGGAGGAGAAGAAGGCTTCAGCGCCCACAGCGCATCAAATTACATTAACTCTAGCCCTACATCAGCGAACGCGATTGAGTTGAGGAGGATCTTCTCCTTACATTTGGTGGCAAAATCCGAGATGATATGGGCCGGGCACTCAGGGGTTATTTCAATCAATCACTGATGATCTCCTTGCAGGCTCGTTGGTTTCAGTGGCATCTGGGCCCAGAGTACTCAAAGGCGGGATCGCCCTCCTTGATGGGCTGGATCGGCGTTGGGTATAGTTCCACACTACCCGATCACAGGTCGGCCGGCGGACTTGGCTCTCTGGAGAAGAACAAAGCTCCTTCACAGCTTCCCGTCATCGGCGAGAAGAAGACCAAGAGGGATGGGTGTGGGGCACTCATGGAGAAAGGAAGGAAGAGCGGGGAGTTGGCACAATAGAACCACTTTCAGTGCCGACCTTTGTTGGAGGTTTTGAGCGAAGATCAAAGTAGTACTTTTAACCCCTTCCTAATTGGAATCCCTTGCGCTGCTGACCTTGGATTGTCCTTGTTGGGATAGGGTTTGAGAAGGAAAAGGAAAAAAGATCGAAGTGGGGAGCTACCCCAAATAGACCTCCACGGACATGAGTGAAAATCGCGATATGAAGAATGGAGTTGGGATTCAAGTCGCGAAATCTCAACCCCGTAAAAATGAAGCAGACCCGAAGAAAGAGTAGCAAGGAAGGCCGAGCATGAGGAAGAAAGATCGAGACCACCACCTCGTGGGCGAGGGTGGGGCGAGACTCACCGGCGGGGCCTGAACCTGACTCTTGGAGGCTGGCAGAGACCAACCGTAGCCTCCGTTCGGTCGTGATGGACTTCACCACTCCTTCCGCTCTTAGCGACCTTAGGGGTAGGGGGATGGCGAACCATAGCGATCGGAGGCGGGTGGCGAGGTGGCGATGAAGGAGAACCCTAGCGGAGACTTCTTGAAAAAATAGCAATTTGGTAGCGCGAACCAAAGCGAACCCATTTCGTTCTCTGTTCGGACTTATAACAACGGTGAGTTCGCGTTAGGAGGGCCTAGGTCTAGCGTCGAGATCTCGGCCTTTTGAGGGCCCAATGATCACTTGGTGCCAGTGATTCCCCGAGAGGTCTGCGTTGCATTGGCCGCGCCTAGGAGGCCAGACGAGTCTAGCTACTGGGAGAGTAATGCTCTGATTCGAGATCAAATCGAGAAGAAGACATTCGATTCAAGGTCAAAACGAAGACACCAAGATTCCCCAAAAGACTTTCATTAAGGGCTCTTAGGCCCGATTACATATTTTCATGTTGCACATTGTATTGGGGCTCGTCGGCGGGAATGCCGGAATAGATCATTCCTCCGACGACCACCTCACCTGAGGATGGAAGGCGAGAGCATCCTTCAATGGGGCTGGCGCGGGAAGAGCCCGGATGGCGTGACGAGGACCTGATGGCCCTCAGGCGATCTCCTCCGTGTTCCTCTGCATGTTGCCAACGAGTGATCTTAATGGTATTGTGTGAGAATCGTGACAGCGACCTCCCATGGATCCATGAAGATTTGTGGGGCGGTGTGGAAGTTCCCGAGTCGCCGAAAGGAAAAAGACTCAAAACTTCGAAGGTTTGGTGGGTGAAGTAGTCGCGACCCAGGATTTCTTTATATCTGAGAAATTCAGGCCGCACCTAATAAACCGTTTGAATCTGATAAAACCATCATAGCGATGGGGCGCAAGTGGGAGCGGATCCGGTTTCAACGGAACACAGCCTCGGTGTGTGTGAGAAAGGGCAGCAACTTCACCTCCCTAATTGGGCTTGGGCTAAAGCGCAAGGCGACCCCTTAACAGGCTTTCTTAACACGCCGGGACGGTGGCAATATGTTAAAATCGAGCCTAATTACGCCTCGGTGCACCTGGAGGCGTATCACCGGCGTAAAGGTAAAAATATTTCACGGCATACCCCATGTTGGGTCACTAGCCAACTTTGCAGCTCAAGGTTGGGTGTTGGTGAAATCTGGATTCAATTTCTTGAGGTATGCCTTTATAAGGTCGCTTGATTGTATCTGTTCGTGGATACAAATACCTCTCGGCAAAATTGCGTCCACGGTATGCCTCCAAAGGCCTATCTGATCCTTGCCATGGTGGGGACAGATACCACGGTGAAAGGTGTCCCATGTTGGGCCAAAGTGGTTCTTGCAAGTTAAGTAGGCGATGTCGATATCCTAAAAGCTAAGGTTCTGACATCTTTGCAAAATGACATATTAGGCGTGTAAAAGGCATGCCCGTGGCAGACCAATGGCGCTCTTGTATTGCAGAGTGGATGCCGAGGCGAATCCTCTGTTGAAATACGTGGCCAAAGGTAGAAAATTTGGAGTCTGGTATTGCCAAATCCAGGTTGTTTGACATAAAACTTAAAATTTCTTGAGTCCTTTACAATCTCTTTTGATTCTGGAGAACGGTCGGCCAAGCATCTTCGATCGTAAAGTACTCGAGGAGCTCTTGTGGATTGCATGGGCCGGGTATCCTCTAGAAGGCCCATAAGGGAAGCGAGATGAGGCGACCAGTCGGTTGGTGAAGATGGGAAGCACTTTCGGATCGGGCGGAACTTAAGCATAAGAAAGGGTTCGAGTTCTGAAATCCCCATGTAATTAGCGGATCAATGCATCGTTCCATGTAATATCATGCGGAAATAGTTGCCATATATCCCTTGACTTCTATAACTCTATCCCCCATACTATATAAAGGGGAGAGCGAGGCCATCGAATCATCGATAGGAGCATCATCTTGCATCCCAATCCACCAAATAATCCCGAGCACGAGAAGTAGGGTATTACCTCCTCCGTTGAGGGCTGAACAGTATAACCCGTCTTGTGCTAGCCATTTGACCTAGTTCTTGATAGCGTCCCCTCGTACAAATTCACTTGCCGGTGACCCCGATTAGTCACACAGTCGGCAGTTTGAAGCGCAGCAGGTGACATGGAAGATATCCATGGTTCTTGGGAGGGTAGTTTCAAGCAATTATGGAATTTCAAAGGCGCCTTGGAAGACATGTCTGATATTGTTGAGATTGATTGCGGAGGTTCTTTGGACAAGTGCATTTCTCTAAGATGTTTGTCACTATCGGATCATGTGTGGATGGTTTCCTAGTTGGTTGCGAGGCCATAGCTTGGGGTAGATTCTACCCACTTGACGAGCAAGTATAATGGACAACTTCTGACATTGATAGCCATAGATGGCCACAATTAGATATATCCATAGCTTCGAGAATCTTTGATAAGGAGACAAATTCTAATTGGGATTGGTTCACGACTCAGCGAAGAGGCAATTGGCACTCCTTGGGACCAACAATTCATGAGATGCTTGCAAGGGTATTGACTTTCTTTGTCGGTCGGTGTTTAGCGATCTGATGAGCATACTGGTGTTTTAGACACTTGATGATGAATTTTAGAAAAAATTCAAGGAGATATTCTCAATTACATGTAATGGCTTGGTCTTGCAAGTGAGAGATATCAAATGTTATTGGAAAAGGTTGCATAAACTTGCCCACAAGCTATCAATTATCTTCAAACCCACCATAAGCACACGTGGTCTAGGGCCAATTTTGCAAAAGTATTCAAGGTTGACTATGTTAATAACAATATTTGAGAGTGCTTTAATAATTGGATCAAGAACTTCAAAGATTTTCGTAGTTGATCTCATGGATGGGGTAAGAGAAGATACGAAAAAATGCTACAAGGCAAGTGATTGCTAACGAGGATGGAAGGTAATAACCTATCCGGTGTTATACATGAGTTAAACATGAAGAGTAGAGGTTGAAGTACAATGTTGGGAGTGGGTATATTAAAATTGGAATATCATGATGTAGTGTGGATGGCTCCACGCCTCCACCTGGTGATATGGAGTTGATCTTCTTGAACATACATGCTCTTGTGGACAATGGGATATATCTGGTAAACCCTGTCCTCATGCTATCTCATTCATCACATCTTAGTGACAATGTAGAATTGAGGATTATGTGAGTGATTACTACTCAATTCAGAGGTTCAAAGATTGCTATCATTTTGCGTTGTGCCTAATGGATGGCAAGGCACAATGGCCTAAGCCCAACCAGTTTTTTATGAATCCACCAAAGCTTAAAAGTCTGCGGCGGCCACGAAAGAAGATTCGAGGATAGTGGTGAGCCGGGCAAGAGTGGCCCATATCCATGCAAAAATTGTTCAGTTCGGTCATATTGAGAAAGGTTGCCCAAATGCTAGTATTGAGCCCGGCGAAGCTACCAAAGCCACCCAGGGAACCGTGTCTGTGCAACCCCTAGTACTTTTAACATCTTAATTTGCACAGCTTGATTTACTTTTTTTTTGTAGGAAGAAAACAACAGATGGGATGTAGAGGAGATATCTTTTCTAAATCTATGCATTAGCTTATATTTATCACCCTTTTGTGCAGGTTGTGCCGAGGACTAGCTGCTTTTGTGCTGACAAGCCCTTTTGTAAGGCACGTTTAGCCATAATGGTCCATTTCTTTTGTTGACAACTCTTTATGTAAGGGATCAAATCACTATATATGTGCTGCTTGGTTGATTGTGTTTTTATATACAACCTCATATGTGTTGTTGGTGATTGTCTATGACTGAATTGATTAGTTTCCTTTCATGTGAATGTTTATTCCCTTGGCTTCCATTCATGTCCATTTATCCACGCTTTTGTCTGCCACTGAAGCTGCCATGCATGTTCATGCTCATCTTTTTCTCGATTTCTCTACAAATGAAAAAAAAAAAAAGAGCAATGCATGTAGCGCCAAGGCTCAGCTGTATGCAGCAATGCGAAGAGGCCGGGATTGAGCAATGCATGCGACGGCTTTACGTGAGAAAACTAGATAAAAAGGAGTGAGCGCTAACGAGATTGCAACGATACTTGATTAGGCAACGATTAACGTGAACACGACGGTGGTGTTACGTGATTAGGCAACGGTTAACGTGAACACTAACGGGAGGGCAACGAAGTGGTAGAAAAAGGAAGAGGAACTTTCGATGATATTAAAGTGAACTTGACTCTTCGGATTGGTATAAACCAAAACTATGGATCATTCGATGGTATAGACCCAATCAAAATCACATGGAATTCTCTTGCACTTTAGATGCAAAACTGTTTTTCAAGTATTGGATGGAAAGTGTAGTGTCACTCGTAGGTTTTACTATTGCAGTTCAGCTGATGGTGATTGTGGCATGTTTTATATAGGGACCCCATAAAGCCTGTGCTCCATGCATTGATGCCATCAGTTCATTCAAGATCTGTGCACATCAAGTAGATGCATGCACAACAACGTCGTCATTCTTGCCAATGTGTGAATACAATAACTGCATTTAATTGTTTTCAAACAAGGTGCGAACCTGACTTATATATATATATATATATATATATATATATATATATATATATATATATATATATATATATATAGAGAGAGAGAGAGAGAGTACTATACACACACACACACAGAGAATAATTTTAGACAAGTACAATATTTGATACCAATATTTTTATCAGATACCCAATTTTCGAACAGTAATTTTCTATTCAATAGATATGCAAATAAAATTTAAACAGTAATCATCTACAGTAACAATTTTTGTACATTAATTTGAAACAGCAATATTCAATAGCAGATTAAGTAGAATCAATATACTAATTTAATTGATCTTTTGCGGATCTACGTGGTTGGCGAGACCAGCAGTGCAGCCGATTTGCGATACAAGGTTGTAAAATCCTACGGTCTTGACCAATCATTAGAGCATCCCCATCACACCCTAAAATGGCCTCTATTTCAAAATTTTTCAAATGCAATAGGAGGAACTTGGTCCATATGAGGTGAGTTTGCCATGTGATTACTATAGCAATTCTTGTAGCGATAGAGAGAAATTTAAAGGCCTGTGGATGCTCTTACTTTGTTTCTAAGTAGCTCTAATTATATGGGATCGTTCTTATCGTTTCCCCAGCAGTTCCTCAGAAACACTTCTCTTCGGGTTACAAGTTCTCGATAAGAGATTCAAGAACTACCAATGAGTTTTCTCCTACAAGGTCTATAGCATAAGAAATTAAACCATATAATCAAAAGTGAGCAAGCGAAGGATTTTAAAGAATAACTACTTCATTCCACAAAGTAATTTGTATATGGCTTTCCCTTTGGGGAACGAAATTTATGAAGAACAAAAACAAAAAAATACCTTACACTAGTGCTAGATTTCACAATATCTTTGTTACAGGCTTCTGACACAATAGTACAACACTTATATTACTAAAGTAGATAGAAGGCTCTCTGAGAGAGTTGTGATCAACTTATACCTAGCGTACTGATGGGAATTTAATTTCTCCCTATGCACAATATTGGCCAATTTTTCTTGCGGCAATCATGGTACATAGGCAGGTCCTTGCATGACATATTTATGTAATAACTTTGGAATATGTGGGCTTTACCCAATATATTTGAAGATAATCTAATTAAATCTCAAATTCTCATGAGGCCCATCTGATGGAGGGATATGTTTATTACCATATTGCTAGTTGTGTGGGAGAGACCTGCTCTCACACCCTATATAAGCAGCATAAGACCTCCAGCGTCACACAACAATTGGAAAAGGTTTTGTCCCAAGCTAGGGTCGAGTTGCTTTCTAAGTTGCCTCTCTCTATTCCTGTGCTGCCACCGTTAGGATGTCCCATCCCGTAAGTCAGCATGCTGACGCATGCACCGACAAGCGGAGCGGAAGAGCGGAGGTCTCCGGAACCGATCGCACAAGAGATCCTGCACTAGGTAGGGCGAAAAAGGTTTTTGGGAGGGTAGGGCGAATAAGGATTTTTGGAAGCGCTCCAACGCTATTTTCGCCTTCACCATGCGCTTCTCCACTTGATCCTGGCGATGTCTTCACCGTCTGAAACACCGATGACAACACCAACCCGGAAGTTGTCGTCGACAACAACAATATCGACAGCGTGGTCCCTATCGTCAACACTGCGCTGGCGTCGGTTAATGACCAGGATACACCGTCACGTATTCCTCGTTCTTTTTTGCATATCTATCGAGAGGATATACATGTCTGCTCGTGCATGTGTATATATAATCGCTCTTGTTTAAACTTATTTGTTTATCATATCATTTCATGATTTATCCTTGGATTAATACCTAGAAGTGCTAATATTTTCATCAATCCAAAAGCCTTATATTAGTCACTTTGTTATATCGATGGTTGGCTTTGCGATGCTGCTGAAAGAAGAAATTCACGGTGCGCACTTCAAGAGATGGCAAGTGAAAGTCACTCGTGGCTAATGGCTATGAACATCTACTATGTTGCGGTTTGGCGGACACATGAAAAACCCTAACCTCGGCGAGGAAGGGCTTTCGGAGAGCCAACACAATATTTGTAGGGGTTGGTCTTAAGCGTTCTTGTCGATCATTTTTATGATGTGTATATGAACATAAAAGCCGAAAATGTTGTGGGATGCATTGAATGCTAAATTTGGTGCAACCAGCAGCAAGGTGAGTATGTCATGAAGCGATACCACGACTAAAAGATGGTTGACAACCGATTTGTGGTAGGCGGGCTCATGAAATTCATTGCATCGTGAAGGACCTCAAACTTCTCGAGTGTGCATTGCACGATAGGTTTGTGGCTCGGGGCATTGCCAAATTACCTCCTTTGTGGAGAATTTTACCACATCTGAAACACAAGACAATAGATTAGTTTGAGAATCGATTGCTTCTCTTGATGTTTTGGAGAAAGCTCGAGAAAGATGCACCTGAGAAAAATGGCGAGGGAACTTCCAGCGCTAATGCTATCCAACAACATGGCAAGAATAAAGGAAAAAATGAAGGCAAACAAAACACTAATTTCAAGAAGAAGTCGAACAAGAATGAGATGTCTTCTTGTATTTGTGAGGAGGTTGGAGCCTTTGGGATAAATAGTGTCCGATGTCCAACACATAACAAAAAGGGGGTAATAAGGCGAGAACTCAAAGTTTGTCAATGCGACCATTGGCAACAATGAAGAGAGTCGTGGTATAGTAATTTATCTCTTTGTTCTTTATATGGGTCAGTCTCTACTAGTTGGTGGATTGATCTGATGCTAATGTTCATGATTATCTTGATATCTCATTGTTCTCTTCTTATTAGGTCTCAAGAGGTTTCACCGTCTGGTGGGGAACGGATTCAATGCTTCTATTCATGATGTTGTACGATAGATAGATCGTGCAATTGAAAACTGTCTGACATGTCCTTTTATCAATAATAACCTCGTTAGTTGATCCTTTTACGTGAAATTTGAGTACAAAGTGGTGTTTGAGTCTAATAAAATAGTCGTGTCTAAACATGCCATCTCGGCCGTGACGCCCGGCGTAGGCGCTTTCGCGGCGCTTCTCACGCCTCTCCGTGCACAGGCAGCGGGAGAAGCCCTTGCTTTTAGCGGAAGCGATCCGCGGCGGTCCTGCAGCGGGCCCTTGGCGAAACTGCGAAAAGGCGATGACTTCGCGAGCTGCGGCCGCTAAAGCCGCCGCTGCCTCGGCGACCAAGCAAATCGAACCTCCGCACAGAACGCTTGGCGCCTCCGAGCCCTACCCGACATACTGCTCGCCTACCACGGTTTCGGGATGCCTGCATCCTTTGGGCGTGCTTGTATTCCCCGTGGAGGGAAAGGCTGCCGCGATGCCTCTGGCTGGCGCCGTGGGGCCGAGCCACGAAGCCTGCGCGATCTTCCCGATGGCGATCGCGGGCCGGTTGTCGAAAGCGATCGTAAGCGCTCTTAGCGGCGCGGTTCATCTTGAGCAATTTGTCTTGCTCGAGCGCGCGTTTGATCTCGCGCGCCGCCCGCAGGAAACCGAGCCCGGCTGAACGGATTGAAGCGGTAGCGAGTTGACTTCGCCGCCGGCAGCGTATCCATGATGGGCGGCGCGCTCCGCGGAAGAGCGAGCGAGGAGGGTAGCGAAACTCCCTGTCTATTTTGCCTTATAGCGTTGCCTATCAATGCAAACAAACTTTCGCTCTTTTTGTTGTGAGTCTCACTTGAACTTCGCACAATTTAAAGTTCTGAAAATTGAGTGGGGCATCGACCGCCAAAGGCTTTAGGCTGAGCGTTCTGCGCAAGTGAAGCGTTGTTTTCCTTAGGCATCTGGTTACTTCAACCCTTATGGCCTCTGCGCAACCCGACTTAAACATTACGTGGCGGCGGCTTAGCTTCTGGAAGTGGTCTGGTCGCGGTCTTGCATTGTTGGCGCGTTGCCTGAACCGAGCAAACACACCGGGCTAGAACCCACCTTCCGTCAACCGCCTCGCACGTGGCGTAAGTTATAGCGTTTGCCTTTGCAACTAAGGGGCCATCGCCATAAGTACTTTCGCTACCGACTTTCGTGAGAATGCTTTCTATGAGACCTTTTAAGGCTAAGCCTTTGATCGTAAAAAGCTTTGAAGCCGAACTTTACTGTTGAAAGTGGCGCTTTCCTCGGGCATCTGGTTACTTCAACCCTTATGGCCTCTTGGCAAACCGACCCTAGGCGTCGGCGTGGCGAGTACTTAGCTTCGGAAGTGGTCTAGTCGGCTGGTGCATTTGTTGGCGCGTGCCTGAACCGAGCCGACACACCGAGGCTAGAACCCGCCTTCCGTCGCCGCCTTGCCCAATGTCGCCGTCGTGGCGTTAGATCCTTGCAACTAAGGGCCATCGCGCTTAAGTACTTTTTCGCTACCGATTTTCAGCAGAATGCTCTAGCAGACTTGAGGCGAAAAAAAGCAGAGATGCCCACAAGGAGACATAACTTATCTCTTATTGAAGATGGCTTTGTACAATCAGCCCCGAAAGTGACGGTGAAGGAAAGAAGACCTCGTCGCTCGGCTCCAAGGAAGGCCAAAAAAGCAGGCGCTACCTATGGGTAGAACTTCCTCGGTACTCGGCGTTCCAAGTGTTCGCCAATTCGCGACCATCCTCGAATCTGGCTTTGGTGAGCACAGGCGGTAGAGACCACCTTGAAGGGCCCCTCCGGAGAGGCAGGTTTATTGCGCCCGCTTGCGCTTAGATTTTTCGCGAGAATGAGGTCATGCTTGCCGGTGTTCTCCACACACACCCGTCTTGCTTAGTAGCAGCGAGATGCCTGCTTGATACTTGGCGGCGGATCGCGCCACATCTCGGATCTCCTCCGGGAGATTCACGCCGTCTGGCGCGGTCGAGTCTTTGTCTTCGCTGAGCGCCGCCACCCTTGGGAGGCGAAGCCGAGCTCGATGGGAACACGCCTCGAGCCATACCGCAGGAAGAAGGGGTTTCGCGGTGGCTCTGTTAGGAGTTGTCGCGGCGCCCACAACCTGAGTGGGGACTTCTTCAGCCCAACGCTGCGCTTCTCGGCGTCGAGCGCCCTTGTCTTGAGCCCCCAGTACTTCGCGTTCGCCGCGCTCAACTTGCCCATTGCTCGCCGGATCGCATAGCGGAGGCAAAAGCTGACAGTACCCAACTCTTCGCACGATCTTGAAATCGGCGCTTTTGGCGGCGCCGTTGCCGGTGATGATCTGTTTGGCGGCGGCCGAAGCGGACGAATGCTCTTCTTGAATTTTATGGCAGCGGCGGGCGTGATCGCCCGATCTGGCGTGGCTCAACACTTAGTGAACTTGTCGATGGCGGCGAGCGGATGTGTGTAACCTCCGGTGCGCGCGAGACGGGCCGAAAGTCGGCCCCGGACGCGAAGCGGCGGAGAGGCGGAATGGTTTGCGGCGCTGGGCGGTCGGTGGATCTGCTTAGCATGAAATTGCGCGCCGCATCTCCTCACGGCTTCGAAGGCATCACGGAGGCGGCGAGCCAATAAGCCGTGGCGAAAGCTTTTCAACCAACGCCCGGCTCCCGAATGGCTCCGCACATGCCTCCATGGATCTCGGGAAATTGCACTCCCGCTTCCGGTAGCGCGCCCAGCAGAACTCGTCTGCGTACTGGCGTCTGAGTCCCCACCTGCTCGGTGGCGCTTAGCCTTCTGCGCTATCTTCTCGGCCAGCAGCGTCGCCGTCGGGGATCCTCCATCCGCGGGTAGGCTGGATGAGATCCATCCGCGACCTTCCGGACGAGTGTGGCGGCGTTACATACATTGTCGCCGGCGTACTCGCTTGGCACGGCATTTCGCATCAACGCCTCGGCGGTTCTTCGCCTCCTCCCTCAACCGGGGGCTGCAGCGAGATTGGTAGCGTCTCCTCCAGATGTCGCGAAGCTGCATACGGGAAGCGTCGTCCCGCCGGAGATTAGGGCTGCGACGGACGGCAGCGTAAGTCTTTCTTCAATGACCCGGCGGAGCAGGTGCCCTCGATGAAGCGATCTGGGGCAGATTCATCCGCCATATAGTTGTCGCGGCGAGGGCGTGCCACGGCCAAACCCTCAAAGTACCGCTCAACGGCGCACCTCCGCCAAGTAGGCGCCATAGCGGGATCGGCGGGAGAAATTCTTCCTCGCTGGTTGATGACGGAGAAAGTCGCCTTTACTTGTAGCCGCGGATGCCAAGGGTGAAGCCACCGAGCCCGGCGAGCAATCCTTCAATATTCGCGGCGTTGTTGGTGGCGTGGAAGTCCAGCACCACCAGGTGCCGGACGACATCGCCGGTGGGAGACACCAGGACGACGCCAGCCCCTAGCCCCTCCAGCCGGAATGAGCCGTCGAAGAAGAGAGTCCACGGCGAGGGTGCTGGGGTGTCTTCAGCTTCTGTGTCCGCCGGAGTCCATTCGTTGACGAACTCCGCCAGAGCTTGCCCTTTGATGGCCGTTCGGGGAGCGAACTTGAGATCGAATTCTGCGGCTCCATGGCCCACTTAGCGTCGACCCGTCGCCTCGCGGTTGAAGGATCTCCGCAAGGGATACTTAGTCAACACCGTGACTTCGCCCTGGAAGTAGTGGGCGTAGCTTTCGGGACGCCGTCGGCTGACGTAGAGCATCTTCTGGTCTTTGTGAATACCTTGTTTGGCGTCGTGGAGGACCTTCTCGGCGTAGTAAATGGGCGCTGAACGCCTTCTCTTTCCGCCACCAGCACCTTGGCTGACCGCCTGGGTTTGCATAGCGTAGAGGATCAGCGGCTCGCCAGGTGCAGGGGCGACCGATGCGGAGGGGAGGTAAGATACTTCTTGACCCGTCGAGCGCCTCCTGCGCCTCCGCCGTCCACTCGAACTGGTTGGTCCTCTTTAGGAGCTTGAGCGATGGGAGACTTTCATCCCCGAGCGAGCTATCGCGGCCCGGGGGAGTCAAGCGACCCACCAGCCTTTGCATCTGCGAAATCGCGTCGGGGCTTCATGTTCTCGATCGCTGCGATCTTGTCGGGGTTCGCCTCTATCCCCCTACGGGAGGCGAGAATCGACAATTTGCCCTATGGAGCGGCGAACACGCATTTCTCTGGATTAAGCTTGATGCGATACTTCCTCGGGTTGGTGAAGGTTTCTTCGGTCGCCGATCAACTCCTCCGCCTTCTTGGACTTCACCACGGATCATCGACATACACCTCCGTGTTTCGCCCTATTTGGGGCGGTGAAGCGATGTCATGGCCCGCCGATAGGTTGGGCCTGCATTCTTCGATCGAACGCCATCCTTGTGTAGCAATAGGCGCCCATAGGCGCCACGAAAGCGATCTTGTCTTCATCTACTTGACCATGCTAATCTGGTGGTACCCGATGCAGCGTCGAAAGCATGACTTCGCACCCGCTGTTGAGTCGGCGATAAGATCTATGCGGGCAGCGGAGTACGGATCGCCAGACACGCCTTGTTGAGGTCGGTGAAGTCCGCACATCCTCCAACGCCCGTTGGATTTCTTAGCGAGGGCGGGGTTCGCGAGCCACAGGATGGCGACATGCTGCGGGCGACCCCGCCTTTAAGAGCTTGTCCACCTCTGGCGGATAACTTCGGCGCTCCACCGACCGCTTCGGACCTTTCGTGATGATCGGTCGGCAGAGAGCGTCGCCAATTTCTTCTCAATCACCTCCTGGGACCCCAGCCATGTCAGACGGTTGCCACGCAAACCGTCTGCGTTAAACTGGAGGAAGGAGGCAGCGCGCCTTCCCATTTGGCGCTGAGAGGCGCCCACCCGAACGGTCTTCGCCGGATCGACTTCGCTTCGGGGAGACCGCCTTAACCTCCGCGGGCGAACCGGGAGGCACGGGTCTTCGCGGAGGAGCTCCCGAGTCGAAGCCTCGGCCTTCAGGCACCGTCGCCCCGCCAGCGAGAGCGTCCTTGTCGCATGGAGGCGCCTCCGGGCGATCCACTTTCAAGATGATGGGGCCAGGTGGCCGGGATCTTCACCACCATGTCGCATAGTGGCAAACCACCATGAACTTGGTCGGCGCCGGCCGACCTGGTATGGCGTTGTAGGAGGTCGAAGTCCGCCACCTCGAACTCGAGCATCTCGGTGCGGAAGTTGTCGAACCTCAAACGTCACCGGAGGACCGCCCAGTGAGGCGGACTCGGCCCCGGCGCGATGTCGAAGAAGCGGGAGTGTTGGGCGAAGATTCCGCTGCTGGATCTGGGCGCCTTGGCGACCGGGAGACGGGAGGTTGAGGAACTCCTCCGTCTACCGGCACCGTCCTAGCTTTACATTCCGGACCATAGGAGCAACCACGATCGGGAGATGTCGAGGCCGTGATGCTTGGCTGGGTGATCGGCATGGTGAGCGCGATCGGCTGCTCCGACCCGCCCGGTGCCTTGTTGACCCAAAGCCGAACGCGGCGCGCACTTCCCTCATCGAGCGGCTTAAAGCTAGCGTGGGGCGGATAGGTGGCGAACCGCCGTGGATGGCGGCAACCGCTCGCTGCTGAAAACCAAGCGAAACCGCCTCCTTGCCCTTGCCGCTGCGGACGCTTTCTGCTGCTGCTGCTTTCTGCTTGCTGCTTTCGTGGACTTCGCATCCACCATCTTCTTGTGACATGGCAATCGCCAAGTCGTGGGAGTTATTGCGGTGAATGGGACGATGAAGCCTTCCGTCCCACTCGCGAGGCGACAGTCTCGCCCTCGTCGCGGCCTTGAGGGCCGTCAGCAGCCCGGGCGATCGCCATAGCGCCGCCCGGCCGCCCCTACGAGGACCGTACCGCGGCGCCCGCGACCTCCTCCTCTTTTCGCCCGCGCGCCCATTCTTGGCTGGCAGCGTGATCGTCGTCGTCGTCGTCGTCGTCGTGCTTTCGTGACCATGACCTGTCGGTCTCGATGCGCTTTGCGCTTCTTCTTGTCCTTGCCGCGGGGTTCCTCGAGGTCGGCCTGCGCCTCCAAGCTGTCCCGCCAGCGCCGGCGGATGCGGAGCTCTGCTGAAGGCGCGACTTGTCGCCAAGGTGAAGAAGTTCCTCCGTCGTTTTGATCTTGCGGGTGGCCATCTTCTCCTTGACCTTGGGGTCTCGGGCGCCTCTCCTGAATTCCGTGACCCGCAGGCGTCGATGGAGATGTCAAGGATGGTGTTGCGGACTGGATGAAGCACGAATATAGTCGCATGGCGACTCCCTTTCTTCTGCTCCCACGTTGTGGAGGTGCGTCTTCTACCGGGCTGCTCGAAGGTGCCTTGGAAGTTGGTGATGAAAAGCTCGAGAGCTCCTTCCATGACCCCACGGACTCCGGGGGCAGGTTCATGAGCCACGAGCGGGCTCCGCCGGTGAGGACCGCGGGGAAGTAGTTCGCCAGAACATTCCCCGACCCTCCTGTCGGCTGCATCACCGTGGTGTAGATCTGCAAAAACTAGTCGGGGTTGGTGGAGCCGTCATACTTTTCGATGGGGGCCGGATGAAACCGTTCTAGCCCTTTGGGCCGGCGTAGCTCCTTAGAAAAACACGGCACCGGCGTCCGGAACCTCCTGCTCTGGGCGCAGTCCTCGCCGCCGCCCCGTCGCCTAGGCGGCGCCAAGAAGCGCCACCCTCACTTGGCGGGGCAGCTCTGCAGGAGCCCTCTTCTTTGGTCCCGCGTCTGGGCGGCGGCAATGATCGCGCTTCGGTCGCGACCCCTGCGGAGCTTATCCGCAGTCTTCTCCATGCAGCAAGTGGCGGTCCTTGGTGGGACGGAGATCACGGCCACTGCCGCTTGCCCGCCGAGCCCCGTGAAGTCGCGCTCTTGTCGTCTTAGCCCCCCCCTCACGGGAGATCTGCGAGAGGAGTGCGAGGGCAACAAAAGAACGGAGGAAGCGGAAACACGGTTCCCACGCCCCAAACTGCACCACCGCCCGGCGGCGCGATATCAGCGGGCCAAGGCAACCACGGCGCCGCCTGGGAGTCGAGTCACCGGAACCGGTGGGTTCTCAGCAAAAGCCACAGCGCATGGAGGTTACATCTTGATGCACTCCTCAAGGCGAGCACCGCCTAGCAGGAGGCGGCTGCTTTTCGCCGAGTTCCGACCCTAAGGCGGCGGCTACCGCCGGGTGATCCACCGCCATCGCGCGGCCGACTCCGTGGCGCAGCTATAGCGGCCGCTTCGCTCCATCGCGGATTTTTGTTCGCCATCGCCGCCCTAAGAAGGGTCGAAGAGCTTGAACCGATGCTAGCGATCCCTACGGCGCCATCGACGGCGTGTTCTCCGCTCAACCGCTGCGGATCACACCTGGTCGATTTTGGTCTGCCGACCAATTCGATCAAGCTTCGTTTGATTTGGCGTCGGGCACAACAAGGCGACTTCATGATTTACGAGTTCGGACCCCTCGCGGGTAATAGTCCTACTCTGCTGAGCCTTAGCTCTTTTCGATTGTGGTTGAATGGGAATGTGTTTCTGAGGTGCTTGTGAAGCTGTGTGTGTTGGAACCTCTCTTTTGCTCGTCCTCCTCCCCTTTATACAAGTCTCGAACCGGCGGAGAGAGGCGGGGGGGTAAGCAAGTCTGATACTCTGATGATTCGGACAAGGCAGGTGAGACACGGCAGGAGAGGCAGCGATGCTCTTTGCTGCGCCCGGCAGCGCCCTCGCGTGCCATGGCGACCTCGACCCGCCTGAACACTGCCGGTGAGGCTGCAGGCGGGGCCCGGCTTGCTCCTCTCGACACGGGCGATCATCTTAAGCAAACCTTCTCTCTGCGGTCAATTCTTCTCCGCCACGGTGTGACCGCCGGACTGCGAGGGTCATCATGCGGTAATCATTTCTTGTTGTCTATCCGCGCGTGATGTCGCATTAAATGCGCTTCGTCTTCGGGCAGCGGCGGGGAGCCTTCGTCACGAAGACTCATACGCAGCGTTCCACGCGCGCGGGCCCCACGTCGTGGGACCTTCGCCTGGTCTTGAGAGGGCTCGCCCACACCCGCTGGCGCGTGGGGCCCTCGCCCGGTCTTCAGAGGGGCTCGCCCGCTGCTGGGCTCGATCGCCCGCCTGACACGTGGGACCCTCTTGGCCTCCTGAGGGGCTCGCCCACGCGCTGGGGCCTGATCGCCCGCTTTGGCGTGGGGCCCTCTTTGAGCCCGAGGGGCTCGCCTCTGTGTGGGGCCTTGATCGCCCGCTTGGCGTGGGGCCCGCCTTGTCTTGTTGAGGGCTCGCCATGCGCGTTGGGGCCTTGCTCGCGCCGCTTTGGCGTGGGGCCTGCCTTGTCTTCTCAGGACTCTTTGTACCCCGGTATTTATTACACCGACAGATATGCTCCACGTTTGGCTATAGATTTTTAATTGTTAAACCTTAGGTGCCTAACATGTATGTTAGCACGATTATGCAATCTAGAGATTCTACTTTCTTTGAGAGCATATTTCCCATTAAGGATTTGCATAGCAGTTCTAGTGAAAAAACCTGAGATAATTCCTGAATTAATAGCACAAGCTGAGTATATGGATGGGCAGGATGACAATGAAGCTCCCAGGAGGAGCAAGAGACAAAGGACTTTGAAGTCTTTTGGTGATGATTTCACTATGAAGCTCATGGATGATACACCCAGTTCTATTTCAGAAGCATTTGCATCTCGGATGCAGACTACTGAAAAGAAGCAGTCTGTAACGAAATGGATTCGATCTTTGCTAATGGTACTTGGGAACTTACAGAGTGACCCTATGGGTGCAATCCCATGGGTTGTAAGTGGGTGTTTAAAAAGAAACTCAGGCCTGATGGTACTATTGAAAATTATAATGCTAGACTTGTTGCAAAGGGCTACACGCAAAAGAAAGAAGAGGATTATTTTGATAATTACTCACCTGTTGCTAGACTCGTCACTATCCGGGTATTACTATAATTGGCTGCCTCTCATAGTCTTCTTTTCTATCAAATGGATGTGAAGACAACTTTCCTTAACGGAGAGATGGAGGAGGAAATATATATGGATTTAGCCAGATGGATTTGTAATTACTGGATAGGAGAGAAAGGTGTATCAGTTATTGAAATCGCTTTATGGCCTTAAACAAGCACCAAAGCGGTGGCACGAGAAGTTCGACAGAACATTGACACAAGTAAGCTTTATTGTTAACGAAGCTGACAAGTGTGTGTACTACCTCTATGGTGGGGGTGAGCGAGTTGTTATGTGTCTCTATGTGGACGACATATTGATTTTGATACTTGCATTGACTTGATTAATGAGGTTAAGTCTGTCGGGGATAAAATCATGGCCCATTGCCATGGCCCACTCCTGACAGTCAATCGAAGCGACTTACGGGGCCCGGCTCACGAAAGGTTCTATCTGGCCCATGTGCATCCTGCCGAACAGCTCTTTGGTTGGCATGGTGCGTAACGGCCAAGGAAGTGTTTGAGTCCGTCTCGAACAGGAGTTCTGCACGGCTACGTGAAGACCCGGACGTTGGTTTCCCGGATTGGAATAGGAGTCGTGATCCCCAAGAATTGGAGTTTACCTTATCTACCTTAGGATGTATTTGGCATGGTACGAGTTTGTTACATATTCGTAGTTAGCCCGGCCCAATTCTCCTCCGGTAGGTCGGTTGTTTAACACTATATAAACCGAGCCCCTACGGCGTGTAGAGGGCACCAGATCATCGCATTGAAGCTTAGACTGCTTATTGTTCTCTTGTACACACATAATCTCGCTGAGACCTGTTCGTCTCGTCGGGCTTCCACCTTGTAATACTCTTTGATATAAAGAAAGGCTGGACGTAGGGCTATTATCTCTCCCGAAAGGCCTGAACCAGGATAAAAACCCTTGTCTCCCTGTTCGTCGCTGGTGGCTGTTCGTGTTGTTTGGCGTGTCTCCTATCTCCCATTCTTAAGAACCTTAGTTGACTTGAGATCGATATCTCAACCGTCGACAGTTGGCGCCGTCTGTGGGGAGCTAGTAGATCGAGCATGTTGAACTCTTTCAGCGACCAGGGATCTCTTCCTGAGGGCTACGACTCAGAAGGACAGGATGTCTCATCCCCTGTCAGATCAGATCGATCCGTTCGATCTCGATCGCTATCCATATCTGGGACAGAAATATCTGGATACACTCCAGAGATGGTCTTGGATCAAGCTCTCGTCATTGACGATGAATACGGGACCGATGATCTCTACGACGGTTTAGAGCTCTCGGATTCCAAGGCTATGTCGGTCGATTCCTCCTGTGGCGACACAGTGATGACACCGTCTAGCGCGCCAATGCACGGCCATCGCGACGTCAACATAGCCGGCGCGGGAACCTCTGAGGAACCTGCGCGCGCTGCGGCGACCGAAGAGATCGAGCGGATCAATTCTGCTCGGCTCCAAGATGGATCTGCACCAGCTGCGCGCGAGCAAGATGTTGTTCGCCGCAGTCTTGATGAATCCATCAATCAAACCTTGGCGCAAATTCGCAACCAGCGCAAGCGTCAGCGACGCGACCTGCCTCGCGCACGAACGCCAAGTCCCCGGGCAGCAGATCCACCTGCTCGGGTTGAATCCCCGCGCAACTGGACTCCGGTCGGGCAAGTCGCGGACGCCTCAGGGATCCCAAGACCCCTTGAGCAGAGCCGAGAACGGCTTCAAGCCCTGGCAACGGTGGTTAGATCCACCAACCAGGCCAACCTCGCCCTCATGGGCGACGCTGTTGCCTCCCACCTCGAGCGACTAGCCGAAGGCCTTAAGTCCACAGGTGAGATCAACACCTCCTACGAACTGCGCAGCCAGCCTGTCCGGGTGGATTCGGACGGCGAGCGATCCGATCGATCGCGCGACCCCCGTCACCGTCGAAGGATCACAGTCCACGAGCAAGCTACCCGTAATCGACGACGCTCGCCAAGTCCCCGTGGTCACCGTGATCACAGGGCAAGCGTCTGTAGCGACGATCACGGACGATCCCTCGTGAGGCGCGTTATAGCGACCACGAGGAGGGCGTGGAGGATCTGTCCCGAAGAGTTCCTCGAGCGAGTCCTCCGCTCGGAAGAGTACCTCCGCGCCGCAGGACCAACGTCTTCTCAAGACTAGGTTCTGCGGGAGAAGGTGGCCGGTCTTATGCCTTGGGCTGTAAGGCTTTCTCCGACGAGCTTCGCGCTGTCAGGTGGCCTTCCAAGTTCAAGCCCGGTCACGCGGAGAGGTACAATGTTACTCAAAACCCAGAAGAGTTCCTTTCCATCTACGCAACCGCCATCATGGCAGGTAGGGGTGACGAGCTAGTTATGGCGAATTACCTCCCGACTGTCCTTGAGGACGCTGCTCGGACGTGGCTGTTCAATCAGTAAGAAGGTTCCGTCTGCTCGTGGAACCAGCTTTGTGACACTCTGATTGCCAATTTCCAGAGCTGTTACGTACGTCTGGGTAAGGAGGATGATCTGCACCAGATGATCCAGATGAACGGGGAGACCCTCCGCAATTTCGTGGAGCGTTTCATTAAGATCCGCAACACGATCCCGAACATCTCGGATGAATCTGTTGTCCGCGCTTTAAAAAACGGAGTCCGCGACGAGCTGCTCACCCAGGATCTCGAAATCAATGAGACTTGGACCGCCAACGACCTGTTCAAGACGGCTGATCGCTACGCCAACGCGGCGGAGCGCGTTCAGTATAAGAAGGCGTTTGACAAGGGCGAGCTGCCCGCCCAGCCTGGTGTGGATGAGAAGAAGAGCAGCAACAATCCTGGTGACAAGAAGTCCCAAAAGAAAAGGAACAAAGGTGACGCTAATAATACCGTCGCAGGTATAGATCGCGCACCTCCTCCCAAGGATGGGCAGAAGAAGCCCAACAATAATTATAAGGGCAAGAAGCCTACTCAGGGAGGCGGACAAGGCAAGAAAGGTCCCGGTGACCGATTTTGCAAGTTCCACTAACACTACGGGCACGATATACGCCATTGCAGGACCTGGGCTGCAAAGCTCGAGGATTTCTACAACGGCAAGGGCCCAATGCCCACCCTGCCCGAACAAGGTGATGCCGGTAAGGACAAGCGCCAAGCCGATGGTGGTGACCGGGATGACGATGACGAATATCAGGAGCCCGTGAACCACATCGCCGTTATCTTCGGCGGTTCCTCGGCTTATCCTCTCGACGCGACCTCAAGGAGGCCGCCGAGAAATCCTAGCGTTGAGAAGGGCACGCCTCAGCCCGAGACACTGAAGTGGACCGAGGTCGCTATCTCCTTCTCTAAGGAGGATTGCCCCACTGGGATGACCAAGCCTTAGAGGCTCCCACTGGTGGTCGCTCCGACCATCAGCAACGCTAGAGTTGGCCGCGTTCTGATCGACGGCGGGAGTGCTCTAGACTTGATATCTGCAAAGGTCTTGGACGAGATGCAGATCCCTCGTTCCAAGATGAAGGAAGTCGCAATGCCCTTCTATAGGATTGTCCCGGGAGAAGCTGTTAAGCCGTTGGGGCAGATCGTTCTGCCCGTTACCTTCGGCAGCCCAAGCAATTTTCGGACAGAGTTAATCACGTTTGACGTGGTCGACTTCCCATCCGCATACAACGCGATCTTGGGCCGGCCATCTCTTGGTAAGTTTATGGTCGTCTCACACCACGCATATCATTGCGTGAAGATACCGGGCCCTAGTGGCGTGATCACGGTCAAGGGCAACTATAAGGCTGCTCTCGATTGCGACGAGCAGTCCCTCGCCCTGGTCGACCAGCTTCCGCCGTGTGGTCCCGAAGTTACGCAGACCAAGTCTGCAAGCCCTAGGGTTTCTGTCCAGCCAGGGGCAGAGACCAAGGAAGCTCCGCTGTCTCTTGATGATAATTCCAAGACAGTTCACTTGGGGGCCAATTTGGACACCAAATAGGAAAGCGAGCTCATTGCCTTCCTCCGAGCTAACGCAGACGTGTTTGCCTAGGAGCCGTCTGACATGCCCGGAGTCCCAAGGGAGGTTATCGAACACAAACTGGCAGTCCAACCGGACAAAAAGCCTGTTCGCCAGAAGCTTCGACGCTTTTCAGATTTCAAGCAGGGGATCATCAAGGATCAGCTTGGCAAGCTGCTCGCTGCTGGTTTCATCCGTGAGGTTGATCATACCGAGTGTCTGGCCAACCCTGTGATCGTGAAGAAGAAAGGCGGCAAGTGGAAGATGTGTGTCGATCACACAGATTTGAACGCTGCTTGTCCTAAGAACAATTTTCCGCTGCCTCGCATAGACCAGCTAGTCGACGCGACTGCGGATGCCCAGCTCTTGAGTTTTTTGGACGCTTACTCCGGTTATCACCAAATAAACATCTCCCCCGAGGATGAAGAGAAGACAGCATTCATCACCCCCTTCGGCACTTTCTGCTACACGACCATGTCTTTCGGTCTGCGCAATGCTGGTGCCACGTTCCAGCGCTTAATGGAGAAGACTTTCCCGAGCAGTATGGAAAAAACACGAGGTCTATGTCGATGACATAGTCAGTAAAAACAAGTATGCTCCAGATCATGTAAAAGACCTGGCCGAGACTTTTCGTAATCTCACCAGGCATCGAATAAAGTTAAATCCAGAGAAGTGTACCTTTGGTGTTCGATCTGGAATGTTGCTCGGTTATGTTATTGGTTCACAAGGAATGTCTGCTAATCCTGAAAAAATTGAGGCCATTGAGAACATGCAGGCTCCAACTACCGTTAAGGAAGTTCAGAGCCTCACAGGGCGGATGGCTGCTCTGAGCAGATTTATTTCCCGTCAAGGCGAACGCGGGCTGCCCTTTTTTAAGGCCCTGCGCAAGCACAATGGTTTCGAATGGACAGAGAAGGCTGACAGATCCTTCTAGGATCTAAAGCAATACCTTCCAACCCACCTGTCTTGACAACCCCGCGGCATGGCGAGCAGCTTTTGCTGTATCTTGGCTGCACGCCACAAGTGGTGAGCGCGGTCTTGACGGTGGAAAGGGAAGCATCCAACGACCAATCTATTACGTGAGCGAGGTGCTTCACGGATCAAAGGAGCGTTACCCTGAGGTCCAGAAGTTGCTCTATGCCTTGCTCATGTCCTCCAGGAAGCTTCGGCATTATTTTCAGGCGCATCAAATACTGGTCCCAACCAAGTTCCCTCTAGGAGAAATCCTAAGGAACAAGGAAGCTGGCGGACGTATAGCTAAGTGGGCAATGGAACTAGCAGAGTTCGATATTCTGTTTGCTGCCCGAACTGCTGTCAAATCGCAGGTCCTAGCCGACTTTGTCGTAGAATGGACTTGCCCGCCCAAGTCCCAGGAAGCTCCCGAGCAACCTAAAGAACCCCCATAGACCATGTTTTTTGATGGCTCGCGCACTGGACACTAGGGGGCTGGTTTTGTTCTCATCTTCCCTCAAGGAGAGCAACTCCAGTATTCTATCCAACTACACTTTGCTGCGACTAACAACGCCGCGGAGTACGAGGCCCTCCTCGCGGGACTAAGAGCGTGCAAGTCGCTCGGCGTCCAACGGCTAACCGTGAACGGAGATTCACAGCTGGTCATCAATCAGGTAAACAAGGAGTATCAGTGCTGCGATGACTCAATAGCGCGATACCTGGTTGAAGTGAGGAAGTTGGAGCGGCACTTTCAATTTTTCGAGGTGCTCTTCGTGCTCAGGAAGGACAACTTCCTGGCCGACCAGCTATCCAAGTTTGGATCCTCACGCGAACCTGCCCCAGCAGGGGTGCTCATCGAGCACCTGTACAAGCCCTCAATCACGTCTTCGAACGAGGCAACAGAGACAGGTGGTGCTGTCTCCGTTATCGAGCAGGCTGCGGACTGGACAACGCCATTTGTCCGGTACCTTGCAGATAGGACCCTGCCCGACGACGAAGCCGAGCG